>JAFBJT010091175.1:29150-48620 GCA_016785325.1 Chascanopsetta lugubris | reverse complement strand
TACATCACACACGCAAGCATGAGAGTGTGCACACACACACACACACACACACACACACTCACCCAGAGCTTTCCTCCAGACCCAAGAAGGCTCTGATCACCTCGGGCAACTCATACTTCACTATAAAGAGGTAGCTGGACATGGCTGCAAGATGATGACAAGGGACAAGTGTTTTTATATATATATATATATATATATGTATTGTATATTCACTGAATTCCTTTATTGAGCATTTGTTTACTTTAATGCATTTTATATGTACGTGCACACGTTCATTTACCTCCAATGTTCTGCATGGTGATGGACACGAACGCCGCCATTTTGCCAGGCCAGCCGAACGCTCGCTCCCCAAGCTTCTCATAAATGAGGGATCCTGTTGGAACGCAACAGATGCTGTAGAATTTAACAATACTCAACAATCAATTCACACACTATTTCTAAGAGTTTTAAGAGATGCATTTTTCAGTAGAAGTAACAATCTATCAGACGTTATCATTAAAACTCATCGCTTCGGTTTGTGCACTCTGGGCTTCTGTCAAAAGACAGTGAGTTCAGTCTTTGGTAATGAAAACAACTATTTGTACACTTGGTATAAAACATTAGTAAACTTATTTCATATCATATTTCTGCCAACTTGATTAATCTCATACACTGGACCTTCATTGTGTGTTTTACAATCTCAGTATTTTATTGTTTTTTTTAACAGTTGAACATGTATATGAATAGTTTGGGCCTTTGAGGAGTGGTTCCCATCTATCTTCTTTGGTCGTGACACTTAATTGCGATGCAATATGTTTTTGGGACGTCTTGTCAAAATTGGAAAGAGAGTAAGTTGCCAGTCCGTCTCTCGTCTGTGATTGATGAGACCTCTCCTTTATCTGTTTCACTCACAGATGAACCACCTGCTCCTTAGTTCTACACTGGCTGTATGGAGGGCAGCTGTGCTTTGAAGAGCTGAGCGAGATACCCACCTCCTTCTTTAGCCGTCATGAGGAGAAGGTGCACAGAGTACAAGGAGAGGATGGCCACAGCGGCGAGGAGGAGTCTGCAGAGGGGAGAACAAAGGTCAGTGCTCACTCATTAACTTTATTAGCCCGGGTCCTGGCAGGTGGGCTCCGTTTTAGCATCAGTTCCCCTTGAACAGGCCGAACATGAAAGTGGCAGCTATTCGGGTCTGTTTGTCACTCGGTTGTTTGGGCGACACACGGGGATGCCGTGTGGCTTTGACATAGCTACAGCGTGGCTCACGAACGGGCCACGGCGGGTAAAGCGTCAATGTCACGTCAACGGATCCATCTGCTGCATTCCTCAGATGGTGCGCTGCTGAACGTATGTTGACTTTAATGGCATCCTGTGACAACTTTGACTGTGTGGTTCTTAGAAACAGGACGGGGCGGGGGGTGGCGGCGGGTACTGCTGGTGCATATAAAGAGGGATGTGTCATATGGTTCCCTCCCTGTTGTCACAGACATCAGACTGTCAGAGTTTCAGGGATGTGACACTGTCTCACTGTCATGTCCCACTGTCTCATGAAGTGGCCACACAGCAGGGGCATGCATTGCAGACAGAGTGGGCAGGATTTATGGGTATAGGGTGACAGCAGGGTGTCGGATATTGGACAGTCACCAGCGAATGCTGATAATGCAAATGCATGGGACAGTCTGAGCTGCGGGAGAGGGACAGCGAGGAGGCTGAGGGCGTAGGGTTCAGGTCATGATGTCACCCAGTCAAAAGCTCCCAATTCAAACCCTTATGATTCGGGACTACAATCTGCACACATGCAGGAATAGACACAGGTAGAATCATACATGCGCTGATGGGGATGGCAGAATCCAGTTTTTACAAGGTACGAACGTGGTTGGCTCTTCATACTCAGAGGTGATGAGTGAGTTGAGTGGTGTTTAACTCTTACGTGCGACTTCACCGTTGGGTATTAGAAAATCGTACACACTGCCCCTTTAAGTTGGAATCAAGGAACAATGACCTTGAGTCTGTAATCAAGTTATTATTATTATAATTAATAATAATGACGGAATGGGCAAATATTGCTAATATCCAAACAATAGCAAATTATTTTGCGAGAAATATCTTATTGAAATGATCTAGTTTCAATATTGTAATTTATATTTATTATATACTATAATTTGCACAAAGCAAAGAAATGTGTCCCGTATTTCTTTGTATGACTCCCCCTGATTTTGAAAGATCAGTCTTTCCAGTTTTTCTGACAACACTTGAAGGCAACATTTTGATGTCAGGGTTCAATCAAATCAAGAGTTAAGTTTGCTTTACCCTATCTGTCACATCTGTGAGTTGTTTTGAGCACTTTGCAACAAATACAATCAATGATGAGTTGTTGTTTGCACGACTTACGAAAAGAGAATGATGCCAGTGTTGGCCATGGCGTACGACAGGCCTAGGATGCCGCTGCCCATGATGGCGTTGCTCAAGTTGAAGACAGACATCCCGAAGGAGGTGTGGCCTGGATGCTGCTCAGATGAGAGAGGCAAGAGGGAGGAGAAATCCATGAAGACGTGAATGATGCAGAAAATGACAGAAATAGAATATACCTTTGCAGTGCGATGAGAAATAGAGCTGCGTGTTGATCATGTTCTATTGCAGTATTGTAAAGCAAATGTTATGGCAGTGGCAATGCAGCTTTACATTTCTAAATCATTTCCTCTTTAGTTTACAAACATTTCCCACAACATTAGAATCCCTTGCATTGAGGCATAAAGGCAGAGGCGTGGCCGCTTAATCCAAATTAACGCGTCGTGCAGAAATGTGCATGTGAAAACGACAGTTGATAAAAGACTTGTTTTGACATGCATAGAGAGCGTGTTTTTATTCAAAGTGGCAGGGTTTGTGTCAGCAGTGCCAACGTGCCGGCGATCCTGAAAGCAGATCATCCTTGAGGTAACTGCATTGTAACTAATCAGAGCAGAGACAGACACAGACTGGCCACATTACTTTGTTTTGAGTGGTCTTACATATTCCTCGTGGTATTCTTCGTATTTCTTCTTCTTCATCATCCCGTTTGCCAGGAACTTCTGACTTTCTCCGTCATCGTTATCGTCCAGAAACTGGCTGCGAGGTCCGAGGAGGAACACACGGGCATTATCACATGATTACAGACACGGTTCCTGCGAATAATACATGTGACCTAGGAAGGTGCCTGCCTATTCAGTGGCAGATCAAGGGTGGGAATGAGGTGTTGCTGGCCCCCGCTGAGAAACAAAAAGGCCCTTGCATTGTCCCAGTGTATCCATACCAATTTGCATTCTTTGTCATTCCCTCCTTTATGTTGCAGAGTGACCGAGATAACTGCTCTGTAGATAAACCAGTTCTAACACATGATTTATGATTACATGTTGCTCTTACTGCACCACTTCTGCGAAGTTTCCTAGAATGTGACTCTGTGTTGCAGCAACAGCTGTGTTTGGTCTGTGTGACAAATTTAATCTCAAATATACCCGACCTCCTCTTCTTCTTTGCCGTACTTCAGTTAAAGTAGTTCATTAACACCAGCACACAATCAGAAGTACACACAATGGCATTGTGTTGTAATGTAGTGGTCTCGCGTGGCCTCTGCTTCGATGTTACCATCAACCATGTATCGGGCTTAACTGATAAGTAAACAAATTGACCCCTTCCATTTAAATCAAGACTTCATGGATCCAAATAGCTATAAGAGACAAATGACCGTTCATTTATCAAGTGTTTTTTTGCGTATGGAACCAGTCACACCTCACTTTGCCACAGTTTCCTAGAAGATGTCAGGTTAATGTCGGGTCTCTGGTAATGTGTTTAGATGCAGCAATCAGATTTGTATGAGTAATCGGGTCGGTAATCAGATCTCTCTGACATGCATTTGCTAAAAATGGGCTGTCTACAGGTTTGACTCGAGTCAATTAAAACCTCTTTCCGAAACACAAAAATGCCACCAACACATTCGGGTCAGAGTTTAATCCGTACACACGCTCAGGTCAAATGACTCCAATCAGCATGGGTTTAATTCAGCTCTGCTCTGACTGGAGCAAATCGCTTACGATAGTTCCTCATTTCTTTTTCCGTGCCATTTGCTGAGGGCAATTCCTCCATCCCTTCATGTGCAACTGTAATTTAATCATGCACAGTCATGTTTTGGCAGTTAGCATGTCAGCACAGCCACAGATATAGACCATGTTTTTACAGTAGCCCCGAATGGGTGGACTAAACACCTTATGAATTTGAGCGGAAACTGAAGGCGACCATTGGATGAGAGCTCCTTAGCTACAACATACAACTGAACCTCAAGATGTCCCTTAATTCCGTACACTGCACCTTTAATTGGAAAAAGGCTTGGTGTTCTCAAACACAGAGAGAGTTGTTCCGACGGCAGGAAATAAAATAAACTAAATAAACTAAAATGCCTCCGCTGTCGCCACCGTGTCTGTTTTGGAGAAGGAAACCATGACATCATGGTTGCTCACCTGTTGATGGTGGCCTTCTCTGAGTCGATGGTGTCGGCGTAGCGTCCGTCCAGGCTGTCGGTGCTGTCGTCATCAGCCTCGGTGGAGACTTTCCTGAGCTCCATGCGATCCACGACTCCAGGCATGGTGGCGGACAGCGAGGTGAGGGGCAGAGAGATGTTCCGTCGTCAGGGTTTCAGGGACTCACAAGAGGAGTGACACGCTGTTTCACTCAACTTCTGCCTCACGGTGTCACCTGCAAGAGCAAACCGAAGAAAGTGTCAGTGACCAGGAGAACAGTGATTTATGAGTGATGAGACGCCCACAGGCGTTAATAGTGTTCACAGTGGTGCCTGACTGAAAGACGGGGGCCCCTCTAATGCGCGAACCACCATCTTCTCTTCCTGGAAGTGAAAGGCTGTTTGTTGTGTTACTCTAAAGAGGAAACCAGCGGTGTGATGCAACCGTGTTGCTTCTCATACACACAAACACGTCCTTTTGGCTCTATTGCCAAATCTATCTTACAATTGCTTTATTCGCGTTGTTTTTTTCTCTCGATTTTATTCAACCGAGACAGAAAAGTCTAAAAGTCTAATCTATGGCTCAGTGGATCTCTTATCGTACTACAAGATACCGCAGGCCAGAGCTGACGTAGATGGAGATTGGTGTTTGGAGTAAAGTCAACAAACCCTGAAACCAGGTTAAGGATACATGAGGCCTCCCGACCGCCACCCTCAACACACCATCATGTCTGTGTAGTTCATGAAGAAAACCACGCAGGGATCGGTTATGTAAGGAGCAGCATAAAGGCGGGGTTGAAGAATTGAGCCCTTGAGTTTATAAATACTGCAGACAGGTGAATTGATGCTTCCTGGCACAAAGACAGTTCTAAAAAGGGATGGAAGCAAATACACCGTGTGACATTCAACACACAAGTTGACAAAACAAACACACAACCAGAGGTGCAACTCATAATGAAGAACACATGAGCTGGTAACGCAGGTAACATCTGGCTCTTTCATGCAGTGTAGGATTTAGTGACGTCTAATGGCCAGGTTGTGTTCTGCAGCTGAATGCCACTGCGCAGGTAGGATTCAGCTCAAAAGGTGTCGAGTTTGTCCACTGACAGCTGTGAAAACATGGTGGTGCAACATGGCGTCCTCCTCGGAAAGGACCTGCCCCCGATTTAACGATAAATCTCATCCTGGGCTAATAACAGAGTATTATTCACTCATGAAAACATTAGTGTAATGATTCTATAATCACTTGTATCAGCCAAAGGGGCTGAAAATGATCTCATATAAATCTCACAGACTGGACCCTGAAGCCATTTTCATCACATCCTTCTCACAGCTACTTTATATACATCTGACAAATGTATAAGTATTATCAACCCTCTCATCTCAGTCTTGGCCGTGAACCAAACAAGTGTTGTAGTCACGTCTTTCCTTTAGGCCATATTTTTGGTTGTTAAAGTTCCACTTGTCAGCACTTGTCGGCACTCTCGCCATACATTACAGGACACTATGGTTTTCCACACCAAAATTACATGTTAACACTGATGAAATAAGCCTGAGGTATCCTAGCAACTCTATTCTGCTATTTCAGGCACAGAAATCACTGTAAGTGCATTGTCGTCATATTTTAAAGTTGTTCGAACCAAGCCGATGCATTAGCAAAGAGTCGAGAAGCAGCAGCTTCTCTGAACCACAGTGCATCACCCGAGTGTTTACAGTACACAGACGCTTCCCCCACACAGAAACTTTCCATGCTGTTCAGGACGCACCGTTCGACATAAAGTCAGGGGTGCTTCAAGTCTCCACCCGGCTAAAACGGCTTGACCGACACGAACAAGCGCTCCTAACTCGTGCAGTTGAAACCAGCCTCTCTGTTCCTTGGTCTCTCTCTCCTTCTACGACCACAGCAACAACAACCACTATTATTGTTATTGTACAATTGGTATTAGAAATAGAGATAGTAGTTTAAATAGATTCAATATAATTTAACCACGAATACCACATCATTTTCACTGTGACAACAGGATTAACAGGTTAATGTGATGGTTGTTCGACAGGTCTCCCTCTCCCCCCACCCCTCGGCTCCCTACTTTCCCCGCTCGCCCCAACCTGTCAAGGCAGTTAGTTATAAAGTTTAGACATTTGTGTCGCACCTTGAGATAACTTGTGTTGTGATCACGATATGAAATTGACCTGTTCCCTCTGCGATCTCACTCTTGGGAAGTAGGACCCGAGATGTGGTTGCCAGCAAGGATTAGGCGGGTGCATTACCGTTAACGACCGCATCTCACACGCTGCTACACCCAATCTGTTGATGTCGCTCTCTGCTGTGCAGCGAGAGAGAGACGGGGGAAGAGTTTACACTTCTCATTGCCAAAAAGGATTAACCTGTCTGACTGGGTTAACTCTGTGTCCCACTATTTAATTCCACTGTTGTTACAGCTATAGTATTGGAGAACCACTTGTTTGGCCGCGTGCCATGCGACCCAACTGCAGCTCACACCCCGTCATTAACTTAACATTGTCCAGTTCATGGCTTGAGGAGTGACCACTTGTTGCTGGAATTCTCTTTCCCTTGCCTGCGTTTCATCTGACCTGCTCACTCTCCTCTGTGAGGAAACACTTGGCCATAGGCCACACGGCCGTGAGAGAGAGAGAGAGAGAGAGAGAGAGAGAGAGGAGCACTGAGGCTTTTTGCAGTGGATACAAACCACATACAAAGACCTGACATGCAAATGAAACAGCTGGAAGCAAGCGATACTGTAGAGAGAGACAGAGGGGGGCTGGTGCTGGAGCTGTCTGCAGAGCCACTAACAACGGTGGTCTTTACTGCTTCTCCGTGATTACTTCATCCCAAGTTAATTTGTCTCTTTAATTGATAATGTCAAGCATTAAACCGTGCCGAATGCCTTGATGCTAACATCAAATGCCGACAAGGTGGAATCAGTCCCGAGCTTCTTTTTGCAAATCAACAAATATAAGAGATGAATTGACGCAGATGCATTTTGCAAATAAAACGGCATAAAACTTTTTAAAAAAAACACAACGAGACACATATCTTCTCTGGCCCATAAAACCTTAGCACGCCCTTTCAAAATTCAACACTCCCTTGGAACGCGCTCAAGAAAGAAATATGCAAGTCTTCACTCCACTGATCATTTTAAAACCTCATGTCTCGGGCAAACCTCACATATCTTTCTTTCACCAAAACAAAGTCTTGCATCAGCCACTACCTCTGAGGAGGAGGCTTCTGCAAGAGAGGAAGGAGCAGACATGAAGCAAAGAATGGAGAGGACCTAAAAGCAATAGTCACACGCCTCAAAATGTAAACATTTGCACAAGAAACAAATAATAATAATTTGAATAACCAAGTAACACTGCTGCTGTAGCCTCGTTGTCATGCACAAGTATAAAGTCAAACTTTCAGACAAGCTGAACAATACTCACTCACTGAAACGTTGCTGAAATAGATTTTCTGCGACTTCCTTTTATTTTCTGCTTTTTGGTGGAAATGCTTTGAAAGAGGTGAGATAGGAAACAGTCAATGTGTGAGGAGCACTGGCAGCTGTTTTGTATCTCAGGTGAAAATGCAGGCTTTTAAAGGGAGGAGGGAGGGCCTCTGTCGACCAATGAGGACACACACAGCTCATTCAGGCCCCGCCTCTGGGCGTGTCCATAGCTTCCACAATACACACATGCACATTAACATGTCTGCCTCTGATGGGAAGAACATGAGGGGCCCAAAGGGGTCACAGCAAGGGGCCCAACAACAGACAGACAGATAGATGGATGAATATGTAGGGAGATAGATACGTAGATAGATGGTTAGATGGACAGATAGATGGATGGATAGATAGATAGGTAGATAGATAGATAGATAGATGGTTAGATGGACAGATAAATGGATGGATAGATAGATAGATAGATAGATAGATAGATAGATAGATAGATAGATGGTTAGATGGATAGATAAATGTTAGATATATCGATAGATGGTTACCTAGATCGATAGATAGATGGGTTAGATAGATAGATAGATAGATAGATAGATGGTTAGATGGACAGATAGATGGATGGATAGATAGATAGATAGATAGATAGATAGATAGATAGATGGTTAGATGGATAGATAAATGTTAGATATATCGATAGATAGATGGTTACCTAGATCGATAGATAGATGGGTTAGATAGATAGATAGATAGATAGATAGAGGTGTAACACAACACAAACATCAGCCACCATCAGACTGAAAATATCGCAGTCCACCAACGCGACTAAATACCCACCGCCACTTCAACTTGTGATCACGTGACACACCACATGACCGTGACCTTCCGGTTTGACACTGGCACATAAGACATGTGTGCATCGTCAGTAAACTGGGGATGCTGATGATGAGGAGGATGAAGATGACCACCCCACGCTCATAGCGAGTCATGCTGTCGTCAATACACCGCCTCTTGTGAGCACACACAGAGACAAACTGTTTGCACATGCAGCTGCACACACACACACACACACACACACACACACACATGCAGAGACCCAGCTGCACCATGGGCTAACCCAAGGTGCATTTTGGGAGTAGGCTGTGCCGCTGATGAACCAATGGGAGAACGAGCAGGCAACATTGTTGGCATGTCAGTGCGCCCAAGGTCATGTTTGTGTCAGGGATGGGACTTTTATCTCTGGTCCACTTTGTAAATCCAGCTCAAACGAAGGAGTAAGGTCACTTACGAAGACCACACTGCAGCATCAACGTGTCATTTCACCAACTGAGACAAC
Organism: Chascanopsetta lugubris; assembly: GCA_016785325.1. NCBI lineage: Eukaryota > Metazoa > Chordata > Actinopteri > Pleuronectiformes > Bothidae > Chascanopsetta > Chascanopsetta lugubris. The sequence continues at coordinate 39,364 of JAFBJT010091175.1, read as the reverse complement.
AGTGACACATGAGGGTTCCCACTTTCAGTGATGAAAAAACCATTACATCTGACATGCAGTGACATACCTCACAACTGTGAATATATGACAATATTGATGGTCTGTCTATTGGTGGAATTTACTTCTCTCTCTTTTAAAAAAAAAAGTTAGCAGAACATACTCAGGACACACGTGCAAGAGAAGAGTTGACCTAATTCGCTGAAACTTTGCGTACAAGCGGCTCCAACAGAGAAGAGTATTCTTTATTTACATAGTGTTTAACAAATGAAACAGAGATACGAATGAACAGTGAGGGGTTATACCAGTAAAGTTATAGCATGAGAGCACAAAGTCACACATGGTTCCATAAGAGTATGATCTTCTCCGTTGGTGCATGGTGTACACAGAGCGCCCTTGCTTGGCAACTGTGCTTGGTCCATTGGTGGCTTCTTCCTCCCATACATATACAGCTGCCTCTCCTGCTCTGCCATGTTTTCATTACAGCAAGTTTGGAGCTGACATTTTACCTCAACCTCTGATAAATATTAGAATCCTGATTGTGACCCCCTAGTGGCCTGATAGTGCAATTACTCTGAGACTTACAAACACCATTGCACGCCATGAATAGACATGATGGTGCTGGATAGTTGCATAATACACTGCGAACATAAATTAGGCTGAACTGTTGCATGCCTGCGCTACAACTACTGACACAGGAACTATATAATTATAATTTGTTTAATGGTGTTTAACGTTGGAGATCTTGACCCGTGAACGTATGAATCTAGTCAGCTCACAAGAGAGAGTGTTTGTGCTACATTTGGGGGAATTCCCTTCTTGCATTCCTCTCTTATCTCATTCACCACAGTGGTGGACAACCTGGACACACGACTCTTACAATGACCATTACTGTTGTGAAGTCAAGACGTGTGTTGAACCCCCACCCCCCCATGCCACCCCCCCCCGAAAAGAAATGTAGCTTTTCTTTCAATTGTTCCGCAGAAGCTTCAGTACGATCACGACAAAGAAACCACTTAAAAGGCAAATTCCTGCAAACAGTACCACTACAGTTCCACAGATATTCCTTAAAAAGGCAGATTGGTGTGTGAGGGGCCTCACACACACACACACACACACACACACCGCCAATCACCTTTGACAGGAAACTCTCCCTGAACCAATCCTGTGACATACCAAAGGGAGATGGCGTTAGCTGGTGGGGGTTGGGGGGTCACGGACTTCAGAGGGGAGCAGCAGCCAACTTTAGCAGTGACAGAGCTGCAGAGAATCTCACACACAAACACATGGAAATAAAAAGAGTCCGCTAGTTTAACCCCTGGATCACTGGGGAGCAAGCTATAAGGAGCCCCACTGTTGTATAACGTCTGATGTCACTGTGCGACGGATTGACTTCGATTATGTCACTGGTTGACGTTTTGGCAGCAAAGATGGTCGAGCAGCATTGAGCCAATATCTCATTAAAATGAACAAGTGAACCTGCTGTTAGAGGGTGATTAACACCTCTCCCGTGTTAGTGGGTGGTTAGCCTGCTTTACTGCATTTTCTCAAGACCGACATTATAATGCTGTAATTTTGTGTCATGGTATGACGTGACAAAAGATGGAGGAATATGCATTGCCATACTTTTGCAGAGCAGGAAATTAGCGAAATAATCCAGATTAACACCTGCGGGGGGCTTTTAAATCATTAAATCTGGGTATGAATTCAGATTAGACACATTTCTATTATTCGCAAAGGATTCACAGTGTTAGTGCTTTTATTGGACCTGTAGGAAACTATGACCTACCTGTATTATGATTCAAAACTGCCTCATTATATAAGTCATAAGTCATTAAATTCACATCCAATGCTTTTAATAGAGAACACTAATTCCAGACAAATCAGTTTAACTAACGATGAAGTAAATTTAAGATCTGGGTGAAATTATTTTTCAATGTCATATTGGCAGGAATGGAATATCAAAACATGACACCTGTGGATTTATGAGTGCACCGTGACTTCAGCGTACATGTTGCATGACTCTTGCACGGGCCCTTTCTATTTTTACAGTAGCCACAAGCAAGGTCACCACTAGATGACACTAAATCATAAAAACTGTCCCTTTGAATCATCGGTGCTTTGTTCAGTTGTTTCAGGCATGTTTCTGCATCACTCAAGATATTAGGTGTGTCACAACTACACCTATTCACTGTAAGACCTGTTTGGGACAACATGTTCCAAGTTGAACAACTGTCCCTCCTCTCCTGTCCTCCTGTCTCTGCCACGAGCACAAACTCGCCCCTCGGGTGTTTTGGCAAAACGTCGTCATCGTCCCCACAGTGTCGACCTACTGCAGAAGATGCTCCGACTGGCTCTGTGCAGAGAGGACGTTTGTTTGAACCTTTGTGTTGACACAGGTTGGTGGAGGGATTGCTCAAAGGAGTGATGAGGAAACGGTGTTTGTTTTCAACCTCATTTTCACTACATATGTTGAACGTCACTTGGTTTGACCTCTGCGTATATATTAGATAAAACACAAGGTCACAAGCCTCTGTAACAATAACTTTTGTATCTGCATGATAATACACAGCGGTGGCATCTGTAAACAAGAGGCCACAGAGCAGGCTGCTGTCGCCGATCAATGGGCCATTAACCTCTCGTTTTGAACACAACAACCCTGTTGGACATGCAGCCTTGAATCAAATCACTTCAATATACACATGGAGGTGTCTACGTCGATGTCAGTGTGTTTGTTTGTTGTGCAGTCAACAGTCCTGAGGACTTATTTAGCTTTCACTGCAAGCTAGAATTATACGACCTATAAATAAAGCCTGTACCTCGGAATGCCATGCTGCATATACCAGAGATGATACTTTGCTGAATCACTGACCAGATGACACCCAGTACTAAGAATCGTGGAAACAGTGGAAAGTTTACAGAACAATGTCTCATGAGCTCATGGTTTGGCCTCTTAAAGAATTCCAGAGGTCAAGGGGGACAGATAATTCTGTCCCATGTCTACAACTGTCACCTCTATGTGTCAAGTGTGTGACATCACAACAAAGTCCTCATTATTTTTAGAAACGTGGCAGAAAAGGTCGAACATACGTTTTCCCCTCAGGTTCGGACCAGGTGACCACATCATTCTTGAGAGGGTAAACAACTTGGAGTTGAGTTGGTGAACCGGGACACACGAGGATGCGTTTGTGATCCGATCCCTGAGGCCACATTCAGAGATGGCGTGGGACACATACGCACGGTCTCGTTCTTTAAGCACTGTGAATGTATGGAAGGGAGGACTGCTCTGCTCCTCTGACCTGCTTCAGTTGCACCAAGAACCAGACGTATTTCCTCGGTTCTCAGGGTTTCACTTTGTCTGGTTTACTTGCGGCCACAAGCACCATATCAACACTGACCACCATTTTCTCTTCTTCTTCTTTCAATATAAAGCTGCAAGCAGCAATTTCACACATACACACACACACACACACACACACACACACAAAGTGGTGCGCACACACATGTGTTGACCTAATCTGTAAACTCAGGTTTATTTACATGTATGTAGCATTAGAGTGAGATCTGGTCTCTTCGGTCTAATATGGGAACGGATGTACTTGTGATCATAAAGAACAAATTCATTCTATTTTTGAGCATTAAAACTTTTATGTTTTGTACGTTAGTGGAAAGATTCATATGTGGGCTTGCTGCTGGCCTCTCACTGACTCAGACATGTCAGGAGCTGCACACTGGAAACCACAAGTCCTCCTCTGAGAGCCACAACGCAATTCCTCTCCAACACTTTGTTGTTACAGGGGAGTAGAAGTGGGCCAGTCAGATTCTCTGGCCAATGGACTGATCAACAGGTATTATTCAAGAAGAACCACAAATATCTCAGTGAATTTCCCGGAAATGGATTTACTGCACCGCTAAATGAAACAGTGGGCAGCCTCTAGTTGTCTCCAAATCTGTCATGATGAACATTTTAAACAGTCTCTTTGAAGTTGCACAGGGTCCACAAGAATTGAATGTTAAACACAAACTAATGTGCAAACATGGCAGTATATACAGACACCCTGTGCTGTATAAACAGAACGCGTGGTCCACTGTGCATCATATCTGGCCCTGTACATGCTATACCAGGAATCAATCCAATTTTATTCAAAATACAGATGCACAGAATGTCACCAAAAATCGTACACAATGGACCTTGAAACTTCTCATTCAACGTCTCGCGAGCAAACATTCCAGATTGCCACTGTTCCATTATCACCCCTGGTGTTCCCCATATGCAGTAACATATAAAACCCACCACACAGCCTCCGTGTGCGAGCGTGTGTGAGTATGATCGAGCTACCCAACAAATCACAGCTAGTAAAGTGTTTGAAGTGCCGGGCGGATTTACAGCTGCTCTTGCGGGATCGGGTACAATCGACTGAGCCTGATGGTGAAACTAAAGCGAGTGAGCACCTCCCTCCCGGCGATCCACGCGGTCAGAGCTTCCACGTAGGAAGAACTCGTCAGCCTGAGTGTAGCGCATCGAGAGGAGGACCCCCTCACCCCTCCCTCTCCTTCAGCCCACCACACCGCTATCATTCTCAATTTACATGTCGGAAACAGATGGACCGACGGTCAGACCATTGTCAACAACGAACTCCGCACTGTCCGAAATTCGAAAAAAGAAACGATCAAAACCCTTTCATGTCCTCACCGCCATGAATCAAAACAGATGTTTTACTATCTACCCATTTCTGATGCGCCTGCTCTACACTTGGCTCTGAACCCTGTCCGTGTGGTATGAGTGGAAGTGTTTCAGACAGGATCGTGTATCATCAGCCGGCAGGAACAGTAGGCGTGTGTCAGCGTAACACCTGACAGTACGCCTATCACTTCAATTCATCCCTTTAATTTGCAGTTCATTGCTTTGATCGTTTGCAGCCAGTGATGTTAAACTCTAGAGAGGCTCCTGGTGTCCTCCAACAGCTTTGCCACCTACCATGGTCGTTTCATCTTGGTTCAGATGGGATATTTAACCTCTGTGATGTAAGTAAGTCTGTCCAGCTTTCTTTTCTTCACTGCTTTCACTTACACATTATATGCTTTCGAATTTGGGGCGGACCTCAGGCTGCAGTTGGCCTCCAGGCCATGGTTTGGATGCCCCTGACAAAGAGGGAGGAATTATTGCGTTCACCTGTGCGTTGTTTTCCTGTCAATGTCAGTGAGAGCTTAACAATTTCCATTGTTCAGAAAGACAAACTAACATCCGGACGGTTGAGCGTTTTTGGAGCCGTGTGAAGGCGGTAAGAGAGAAACAGACAGATCTCGACGGTTTTGCCTCCTGGCTGAGCGCAGACAGCTATAAATCCATGAGCAGAGGTACTGAGTAAGCAGCTCCCCTGACAAACTGCCACGCTGGCCGGGCGTTAGTTTCCCTTTTTCTCACATTTCTGTCGTCTGACAACATTTTCAGAGAGAGCTGGTACGAACACTGACTGTCCAGTGGGAGTACCATCTGTCTGCTCGTACCCCTTCCTCACTGCCGTACCCGGTGTCTCCATATCAGGGACCGTTTATCAACTGCACTGCTTGTTTAAAGGGGGAAGATAAAATAAGCAAAAAAAGGGGGGGGAAATACACGCTAACAATACCGATCTTTGTTACTTGGTACTGACTGGGCCCACAGTGTGTGGAAAACTGTGACTAATGTTTGTATCCTGCCAAGTGTTTGTGGAATTCTCAGAAATCAGGCCGAGAGTCAGAATTTCGAATCAATGGACACTGACAATTTAAAAGACGACTGCCATAAAACCTCTGACGAATTATGAACAAAATTCACAGTGAGAGATAAAAACAGATTGACGAAATCGGTGACTTCTGTGGCGTCATGTGTCATGACAGGCCAGGCGACCGCGGGCAAACACTGTATTGACCCTCTGTGCGTTGTCCAGATGTGTCCCAACCTTGTTTGTGGTCCTCTTTTTTTGTTATCAGTGCACATCGATCCTCCCGCTTGTGTGCAAATCGTGACGATGGCGCCTTGATTTGCGATGAGCTGAGGGATCTGACCTTGTGGGACCACTGTATAAAGTCTGCGACAAAAGATGTTTTTGTCTGATTTCAAAAGTGCTGACTTGGCTATAAATGTATTTTCTGGTTGACGGAGCAGGAGTTTAGACACTGAGAGAGTTCACTTTGTGCCTTCGTCCATCACACAAACACACGTCAGTGTAAGGTGAGAGCACGAGGGTGGACATTCACCGGCGCTCGTTGAGTCACCTGTACCAAGACGTCATTGGCCGACACACGTGTGGAACAAATGTCTCATTCAGCGGGAAGTCATGTCTCTGATATAGTTCTTGTTTCTCTGGTTTGCAACATGCTGATGTCTTGCAAACATAAATAGACCGTAACCAAGGCTTGGAACGGAGACTCACGCGTTTTCAACTTCATCGCTGACACAGAGCTTGTGTCACAATCTGAAGAACCGAGCCCTGTTTTTAATATATGTCACCGTCACAAATCGTTTAATCCTAAAGATGAACATATATAGGTCAGAGAATTCAGAAGGGGTTGTCTCACCATTATGTAAGAGCAAAGTCATAATTTAGGTCAGTATCATTATGCAACATGGGTCATACAAGGCAGCTTTTCATTCTCCTTTGTTGGACGGTTTGCAGACCTCCTCCGTGTGTATAAGAGCTCTTTGTTGCAACTCCATAAACCTGCTGTCGTGGGGCATGCGGGCGCTAGTTAGACTTGACATGACACCATAGAGAAGGAGCTGGAAACAGGAACTCCGCCCTCCGTGAGGCCCTGCCAGAGTATGATTCAGATTTTTAAAACTCCAGGTCAGTTCATCACCACCTCCTCCAATTCAGACTCATTTCAAAGGCATTAACAAAAGTATTCAACACAAAGTCGGGGTAAATGCTAAGTCGAGGTCTTTATCTCGTTATTATACGATTTTAACTTGCAAGTGTTCACAGTAACGGCCACCTTAAAGTAACCACGTGAGATTTAAATATTTCAGCTTTTCCGACAAATGTTATACGAGATAACAAAAGGTAAAGTGACAATTTGCAACCTTTGAGTTGTATCATTCATTCAGTCTGCTTAATAAGCCATTTTTAAATTCTTTACCCTCAGTATTATTCAACAATGACACAGCTTTTCTATAACTGCAACAGGGCAGGTCACACAACCATCCCAGCACTTGCGGTTAGAAAATCTAGTTTTCTTACATCATACAATGATCGCAATAAATCAATACGCTGCAGGCGTAGGGAAGTTACAGTGTAATATATTTCAAGGGGGAAGACATGGGCCACTCAAAACCTGCTTGAGTGCCGAGTAGTGTAGCAAATCTAAATTTGTTGAGTTTATGCTAAAATCTCTATAGAATATCGTTATTGCTATTTGATATGCATCTCAAAACTACACATCATTCTAGTATAAGGGCACTAGAGCATAAATCCTGCCACTATACTCTGCATGGGAGTAGCTTGTGTTGTTAGGGTAAGGGTTGTGTTGCAATATTTGCACAAGGGGAATAAAGTACTGAAGAGCATATCTCCACCATGATACAATTCAAAGTAACACAATTAAATGTTTTTTTTGTTTTGTTTTTTTAAACGATGAAGCTTCATTTTTAGAGAATTACAGCCTGGAAGGAGGGGCTCCTTTATATTTAAAAAAAATAATAGTTTGGTTTAATGGTGTCACTTTATGTAACTCTTGGCGAAGTTGGCAAGACGGCAAATTTGAAACGTTTCAAATGCTTAGTTCGAGACACGCTGCAGGACACGCTTCGTGTTCAGTTTAAACCGTCGAGAAACAGAGCGAAGCGCTCCACACTTTCCAAGTGTCTGGTCATAGGTACTCTGAACCGGCAGGTTCAATTAGTTTCAGCTTTGCGCTCCCTTGTGTTGACAGTGGACAAGTGACAAGTGATCCCCGCTCCTCTGAAACCAACTGGCGTCACAGGGTTTGCCGCTCATTTGTTCACTCCTGCTCCAAGTTACATCAGCCACTTTCAGCAGTGCCATTATACAACCCCCACCCCACCTCGGTGGCAGCAGCCACGCAGGGCCCCTGACCTACATGTGTCATTCAGGAGCCACGGCCACGCTTCACCCCGCCGACAGGTGTTCGAACGTGCACTTGTGGTCCCATCGCCAACCTGCAGTCGCATAAAACGACCGAGGAGCCGTGGTGATGGAGGTTTTAACACTATGTTCAAATATGCAATGCAAGCGGGGCGCGTCTCTGATTTTAGGACATACTCCCCCGGCCTGTGGAGACAGCTGTGTGCTGTCTTCAGTGACAGAGGCGTTCCAAGTCCTATCTCTGATGCTTTCATTTCTTTCATTCACTTTGAGGACAATTCTTTGCAGCCTGAACGTGAAACCCCATTTGTTATTTTTTACCAACTGGCAAAACCTAGAGAGCCATTGATCAACGTCACAAGTGCATGGGGCCCCATTGGGGGCAGTAATGACCTGATCACTTCTTCCTGTTATGTAAGTAAGATGCTCGGTGCGCAGAGTGGGTTTAGGAGTGAACATGCACTAACACCGTGTGGCGACCATGTATTTTTAGCGTTGAGTGGAGCGACGACAGAAACTGGGATCCCTGCTTCAACACGTCTTAACTATATTCTCCTATACGTGAACGTAGTCTTTGTCACAAGTGGCGAAACAATCCACTCCACCACCACCGTCAGGGTGAGCTGTTGCACATTCTTATGACTGAAACTGCACAAACACAGAATATTGAGTGAAAACGACACATGTCGAAAAACTCCCAAGATGATATCAACAAACCTATCATGATCATTCGAGATATCAAAAGACGCTGAATAACAAACAATACATATGCCCCTACATTAAAGGGGCAGTGGCATTTTATACTTTATGAATCATATTGCCAATTATAGGAGTATACATATATTTCTTCTTTTCTTTTTTTTTTTACTTCCAATGTTTACATGGAATTGGACTCAAATGAAAATGGCCAATTTTCTACATGATACCCGACGATGCATGACAACAGTGAGCCTCTGGTTACAGTCATAACATGTAGTAGTCCTGCAGGCCACTCAGCAAGCGCCTATCTCCTCTTACATAAAGCCATGCTATACATTTCAGCTTCATTCACTGTGTGCTACACATTATACATTATTGTCTCTTTAAGCTGAGCATTCTAACTCATGTACAACACGTGTGAGCGGTAGAGTTGAGGCTGTGAGGTGTAAACCCGGGACGGTTGCTGTCTCCTTTGTGTTTCCTCCACAAGTAAACGCGGAAAGAATGAAGGCGGAGGGGGGGAAGAGGGGGGGGGGGGGGGGGGGGGGGGGTTCAGCCACAGCAAACACACAAATACACAACATCTCCATGCAAACTGCACTTTAAGCTTCTATGGGAGAGAGTGGTCCCTCCAGTGTGTGGATGAGAGAGCGAGAGAGAGAGAGAGAGAAAGGTTTGATTCTGAGGATGAAATTAGAAAGAGGAAAAACAAAGGTTCGCGCTTCCAGTGACGCCCTGCGGGGAGCTACACACACACACACACACACACACACACACACACACACGGCTACTGTTGCTCTTTAACTTACTGCATATACAACACATAAAGCCACGCACGTGAGTGCTGCTATGGAAAAATAAAATAAAATAAAGAAAGCAAACATGAAATCACTTAAACTAGCACACCACTACACCTTTTACACCGATATCCTCCAGACTGTGGCTGCGGCTCCCACTCTTAGAAATAAATGGAATTAAAATGCGCGCTCCCGGGGCCATCGGGCATGGTGGGTAAATCAAGCCGCGAATCACATGTACGAGCAATTACGAGCCGTAATCACAACACTAATTTGGGTGTTTTCTGGTGAAACGCGAGGGGTGCGAGAGTAAAATGTGGGGGTCTTACCTAATGCTCCGGCGCGGCGGACGGACAGACAGACAGACAGATAGACAGACAGCTGCGTGCAGCCTGGAGGAGGAGGAGGAGGCGGACTGCTGGAAACAGGAGTTTGAGACCCTTCCCATTTAACAAGCGTGGAGCCAGAGTGGAATTTTCCATCTGCCATGTGATGATGGCAACTCTCGGGGCGTCGTGTTACACCCACGCGGCTTCGCTGGGGGGCTCCTCCACTCCCCCTCCCTCTCTCTCTCTCCTTCTCTCCCTCCCTCCCCCCAGCTCCTCTTTATTCTCTCTTTCCTCTGTCTCCAGGT
>JAFBJT010091175.1:0-29136 GCA_016785325.1 Chascanopsetta lugubris | reverse complement strand
CACACACACACACACACACTTTTCGTTTAGATGTGGGCTTCGCCATGTAGTATATATTTTTACTGGTTACTTGTAGGGTCCGCTCAATGGCATTGAATGTCGGGTTTGTTTATCGAGTGTGGTGCGTTCACTGACTGACATGCTTTGTTTACATTCAGCCCGGTTCTGCACGAGCCGCACACTTCCCCCATCCACTACTGTACATTAAAGGGCCAGTGGCGTTTTTTACTTTATGAATCATATTGTCAATTATAGGGGCGAGGAACTGGACTGGTACCAACAACATTTTTAAATAACAAAATAATCGACTGTGTTTTTATTTATTTATTTATTAATCAATTAATCAGAATTAAAAGGAAAATAATTCATTTTATAATTGTTTTACAGTATTTGATAATATTGGACATAGCTCTCTTCCAAAATACTTGCTAGCCAAACAAAGAAGGAGCACATGCTAAGTAAATGTTGCATAACCTTTTTTTATTGTGTGTTATTGTGCATAGGGGCTATACTGCCCCCTGCAGGAGACATGTGGTAGTATATCACATCCTTCCATTCGATTCTGTGGTGCCCTGTATTTTAAAGTTTAGTTTTTCCGTATTCATGCTAACAATTAGACCCTGCCAACAATACACACAGATGGATGAACATAACATTCATGGTAATTATATACATGTTTGTAAAATAAGCAGAAGCTCTCATGTCCACTGTATTCACAGCACAAAGCTACCTTAGGATAATACGTCAATACAGACAATACATACACACAATTGCATTAGGTGACACTTGATCTCTCTCTCTCTCTCTCTCTCTCTCTCTCTCTCTCTCTCTCTCTCTCTCTCTCTCTCTCGGCTTCCTGTTCACTTTTCCGACCAGTCATCAACCATTAGTTGATTATCATCATTAGAGTCCATCTTTATCATTATCAGTCTATATTGGTCTCGGTAGAGTGACTGAAAGGGGACCTGAGGAAAAGAAACAGCTGGATTTCATTATTGACATCACATCACATAGCTGTCGTTGGTATAAAAACACTTTATTTACTTGTTTGGGAAGTTTAAATGTGGTCTGGTGTTTTCTCTCATCAGCTGAAACGTTAACTAACATATAGATTAAGAACATAGGATGAATTTGTTTGCTCGAAGCTTGTGGCTTTGCTCGCTTATCGTAATAATTCCTCTCAGCTAACAAACAAACATGCTAATGGAGGTTGTCACTTGTTAACTAGTGTGAACAGCCTTGTTGGAGCTAACTAGCAGGCTAAACATTCTAAGATGAAGAGCTCCATTTGACATTTAGTGTTGTCTGTGTTATTTAAGAGATTAGCTGACCTTCAATGACTCGCTAACTGTGCCAGTGTTCCAGCTGAATGCTTCATGTTAACAGGCTACATTAATATGTATTTGTTAATTGTGCACATATGATCCATATTCATGAACTACAAAACTTTTCTTTATATCTCTATGCCATATCTATTCATTTTACACAACATGGCTTTTAATCTTTACTTATTTGAATTGAATTATGTACACAAACCATACTACTACTACTACTTATAATAATAACAATAATAATAATAATAGTGAAGATTACAAGTGAGCATGACATGAAATTTCATCTATTTCATAATGCTGGGATTGAAATTAAGTTGAGCCAAATCGTAGACATGTTCACCTTAGCCTGTTTTCTCTATGGCAGTGCAGCGGAACTGTGGGAGTGTGACACTGATCGCCCACCTTATGTATTGTATCTGTGCTCACACTGATAAAGAATGTCACATCATATCTAACTCAGACATAACAATGAAAATGTCATGTCAGGCAGCCATTATCAAATGCATGTTAAGAATAAAACAAACCCCAATGTGATATGTCCATAATCACAACTCGTTTAATAAGAAATACACAATAACTGATCAACTCTAACAGCACACAAGGGGGAGTGTATCTTCTCTTTTGAAGCATAAATTTGAAGCACAAATTATGAAGCATAATGTTTTCCTGCTCATCGTTGGGAACATCCATCATTTCCCCCTCAAGTCACGTCTGACCAATCAGACAAGAAACAAGGTGAGGAATCATGGAGGCTGAAGACATCTGAAGCACATTTGCCCACTCCACACCACATTGCGTAGAATTGTTTTGATCGATGTGTCCTAAATACTATGATGTGTGAGTACTGATGAATATAGGAACCTTGAATGAAGGGTTAGGTGCTGCTGTGTACATTCTTTTTGCAATACTCCCTTATTTGCACATGGCGGAGCAGACAGTGTTGAAATGCCTGGCATGTGTTATGATCTGGTATGTGGTGGACTGAGACTTGAACTTGCCCGACTTTTACAAACCTCCTCTCAAGGGTGGCCCCGCCCCTAAAGGCTTTTGTTTGCAATACATAGATTTATGGAGTTAGTCTCTATTTAATGCCGTACTATAACAACACAGCTCTGTGTGTCAAGCTTCAAATATAATATGCAGTGCAATTTAATCTGTGAAAAGTGGAATATATTTAGTTCATTACCTCACGCGATGTGCTCCCTTTTCCCTCTGTGTTCGGGGTGGAAAGAGGAAGCCTATATCAGCTCCACATCTGCAAAACTTTTCATCAGTCTCAGTGCCAGCAGGCATTTGTCTGCGATGAACATAATTTCCTGTAGGATGTGAAATGGGATGGCAATCAGTTTAAGGCTTAATCGCCATCTATTCATTTGTTTGTTTTTTCTTATGTAGGGTCATATCAGGAGTCACCGCACATTCCTTCATGTACTGAGTCAGAGGTAAGACACACACACCCCTGCACTGATACAATCACACCTGACATGTAGACAATCCACTGTTGGATTGTTGTTTCCTGTTTGGACCTATATTATATTAGAGTGTGTGTGTATATAGTTTTCTGGATCATTATAAAATGTCCCCCTCAGATTCACAGTGACCCCGATCCGCCCCCACCCCCCAGCTCGCACCCCGGAGAGCCCGGCGTTTGTGCGCTATCACTATTGTCGCGTTCAAGTTGTTGTACACAAATGTCAGAATTTCCAAATGCCCGGTTCCTCAGAGAGGAAGTGACATACATTCGAGGGGAACCGTTCGTGTTTCCGGGTACGGATTGACCGAAGAAACAAAATGAAGAATCAGAAAACAATTACTGCGTTTTTTGTTTCTCCTGAAAACAAACAATGTAAGTAGTCTATCCTACGCCAGTTGCCTGTGCAGGGTAGGCAGGATCAGCCAGAGCTTAAAGTCTTTATAAAGTACAAATGAATGTGTCCTGAGTTTATCATACCACAGAAAAGCCATGGTAAATTTGAATGATTAAAAAAATCGTTTTAATTTATGTATTAAACTAGCCTCCAAAGTTCCAAAGTTGTGAAACATCAAGCCCTTCTCTCAGCCATCAAACGTCGCCAAATGCGGCCAGTTTGGAGCCTGGGTGGTGCATTCACGGACATTGCGGTGAAAACAGCGATGCAAAGAATGTGACTTTGAATGGCATTACTCAAGGGGGCATTAGTAATGCCAATCATTCTGTCGTTAAAACAGCACATTTTACGTTTTTATTTTTTATTTCTACAACAATAAATCAACAATCAAAACTTTTTTTTGAAAATGTAAGGAAAATTATATAATTATGCATTTCTTTTTCTTTTTCCTCATTAACCTGGTCTTGAGTGCTAGTTACTGCCCAAATTACACCAAAAATAACTCCTTGAGTTGAAATCATTTGCTGACAGCTTGGTCCCCCCGTTCAGAAATCCAATCTGCGCCCCCGTTATCACATGTAATGGTTGTTGAAATAGTCTGCTTGTGGCCAATGCATCCCTGACATATGGTCAAAACAGACTTTCCTTTTTCCCTCTGGAGTCGTAGCAAACTAATTTCGAGTTAGCGTTGGTTATTCAAGTGACACATTATCATGGCGGATCAAAATGAATCTGGTACAAAGATTCTGATTGGAGGAAGGCACCTTGTCTGTCTACCAGGAAGATACTGCAGCTGTCATGTGTTTTCACCATAGCATCGACCATATTTTTTTTAAAGGAACATTATGTTCAATTTAATGCTTTGTGATTTCAATCGTGATTCTTTGTCATCCTGTGCTATAAGTGGGGTTTTCTCTCTCTCTCTCTCTCTCTCTCTCTCTCTCTCTCTCTCTCTGTGCATTTGCATTTGCATTTTTCATGTATCTCAGCATGTCTCTGCATATAATAGATCTACGGCACATGACTCTATGATGATGTACATTAAAAAATAATGTGTTAGGAATGATATCATCATGACATCACTATAAAGTAAAAAAGTGTATATCATTCTATGATATAAATGACATGATGATGCAGTTGTGACCAGCTAAGATAGTGGTTTATTGTCTGTTTCGCTTTGTGTCACAATAGACTTGCTGCACATAACAGGGATGCTGTCTGTGCAGCAGTTAGATTCATACTTTGATGCTGCTACGTGTCATGAGTTGTCTCATGTTCTGAATCACAGGGCAGATGCTGAGTAAAGCATCGTCACATGAGAGCCGGTCTCCTTCAGCTGACAGTGATTAAACAGGCCAACTCTGACAGTAATCAGGTTTAGTTTCCATCCACAGGTACAGCAATTAAGTCTCGAGACCATTCAAGGTCAAAGAGGGTGCGTCAATAATCAGTAGTATAGATTTGTCCTAAATCCCACCGTCTATAGGTTCAGTGCAGTGACTCTAACGTTTGTTGTCAGTAATGTGTCCTCATCATAACCTGTGCCTGTTCATGAACAAATACATCCCCGTAAATGAGAGAGGAGCTGAGTCTTAGTACGTTTTAAGCTTTGAGTGTTTGCTGCTGAGACGCAGAAGTGATCTGAACTGCGCAAAACCCAGTTTGCAAAGCTGGTTGATCCAGTTACCTGAGACATAAGGTGTGTTGAACATGTAGTGAAGCTTTCCCAGCCCAAACAACTCACAGACGCTGCAGAGACTTTTTTGTTTGTTCTGGGTGGTTTCTCCCTTTGGTCTCGATCTTTTCAAGAAGCACAAAGGTTCCTTTACTCACTTGGTAAATGACAAACCCTCCACTTTCTCTACCAGATGAAATATTGTGCTGTGTGCCACTGTGTTTTAGTTATTTATGATGAAGTTTAATTCACAGATGAAATGTTCTAGCGGATACTGAATGAATTGTACACATCATTCGTGAAGATTATTGAGAACATTCTAGAAGCAGCCAAGACCCAAACCACAGCACCCCCCACAGATGCTTTTGTATTTACTGGATCCTGAAAAGATTCTTTCAGTCCATAAAACCTTGTTCCAGAGTTTTCAACGGCTCATCTGTCCACCGCTTTGGAAATTCCACTCCGGCCCTCTGGAGTCTCACTGCTGATGAGATGTTTGGATCTTGTGGTCTATAGCCTCATGTTTGTGCTCTGTTTTGTCAAACTTTCACTTCTGCCCTGTGGAGGTTGTTGTTGATGTAGGTGGCAGTTGTTGTGGGCTTTTCTTCACAGGCTTCACAAAGGTTCTGTCATCAACAGCTGCTGTTGTCATTCACTGACCTGTTCAATGTGTGTTTTCCTCTGTGCACGAGGACTTGCCATTTCAGCTGAGCCTCGTGTGGTAATGGCTATGACTTACTTTCTGGATATATTCTTTGTTATACTGACTTTGATAGATATTTGTGATTTTGTTCATTCACAGATTGCATTGATATGTATTTACATTTAAAGTGGTATGACGTGAACGTTAAGGTTGACCAAAATCTTACCTCGGCGAACTGAAATGACCTCATAACCTGAAGGAAGTATATGATTAACCAGGAATGTCCTCACATGCATAGTTGAGCCTATCTCTCACAAGCCTTTTCATCTCTTGTCATAAAGATAGTGGAGGCAGTTAAAGCTTATTCGCTCCATACTGAAAGTATATCTAACCTACAGGTCAACAATGCAACGGTTTCTGACAATTTAAAACCTTTGCATCCTGTCATCTGGTTTAGTAAGCTATGGATTTGAATGCACTCGTTCTTCTAAATTTGATAGGCTGCAAGACCAACACCGTGTGCTGAAAGAAACATATTTATGTATAATAAGAGCGGAATATGTTTAAAGCTTGGAGAAATTTGAATTCAAGTTCATTGAACTTTTTATTGCCAAATGTGATTGAGTATGCACTTTCAACATATTCAGGTATGTCAGAGTGAGTATTCTTTGCCATGGGTCTTGAAACAAACAGACTACCTAAGACTAACCCAAAGCACATGGACATGTTGCTATTTCTTAATAAATTCTAGACGAGAGACTTCTGTCCACTTTCCTGAAGGCCAAGCTTGGCTTGATTATTGTGATTCCCATCGTGCATGTGGTTCACTCTCATGAGCACTGGATTAACTGCATTCCTGTTGATGGAGAGTTTTTAACTACAGCACTTTATTTTCAGCAGAGGCCAAATATTAGATCATCATCATCAAGCAAATTGGATTTTACTTTGAGTTCACAAAACCAATAACCTGGTGTGTGAGCCCTAGTTGTGATTTGGTCGCTTGTCTCATGCTTGTCTCGTGCTTGAATGCTAGTCTCATGTCATGTTGTGTTCTTGAGAATCGGTATGAAGAATTTACCCAGAGATACTGTGCGATTATAAAACCAATACTAAAAAGAAGCGGTTGCACACTGGATTTTTAAGTGAATTGTCTACGTACTGGAGTTAACATGTTAGCCAGAAAGCCACTGATGCGGAATGTGGAAACTCTAGTGTTTTGGTATGTCAACCAAAAAGTCACGTGGTCCACCATATCTCATTCCTGCAGGTTATTTACAGCGCATACCTCTACGTTTTGCTGGTTTATTGGTTTATTTATTATTTATTTGGAGATATATCAGCGACATTATGTTTTTATCATGCATATCTATTTTAAGTAAGGGATTGGTCCCGGTGAATTGAAGAATTACCCATGGCAGTAGTGTGTCCTGGGGCTAAAAAGTAATTTCATGTGTGACCACATATGAGTTTAATACTAATGTAATGTGCAGTAATGAACGTACAACACTGAATCAACCCCACCGCCCTTTTCTGCTTTAATCTCTGTAGATTTGCACAGTGACATGCAGCTGAACTCAGAGCTGCCACCCTGTCCACTCTGCTCAAACACTTGTGAACTCAATAGCTTGAACTTGAGCATAACACTGACAAATAGACGTTACATAAACTTCTGACTGGAACATACCTGTTACTGCGGGAGAACTCCCATTGAGCAAACCAGTCGAACAAAAACTCTCGTTATGTAACTGGCACAGAAAAGTCAATTAAACTGCATTGCCTTCAAATCACTAATTTAATGAGAACGACGGGCAGGGAGTTTTCTTTAGTTGTTTCTTGGATGGCAACGACACATTTGTTTCATCTGTCTATCACGTCCGTGTAGGTACCAGTAGGTGCTCGGTCATCCACGTCGTGGTATCAAGCAAAGTACAAGTTGTTTGCAGGCGACTGGACTTGGCCTTTTTACTTTGCGTCAAAGTTTACCGAAAACCCGCTCACTCCAGACCCAACTTTCTTACTACATCTCTCTCCACAAACAAACAAACCCAAAACTCATGTGACTTTCATGAACCCCAACAGAGGGCTCTTCACCCAGGTATGAATGACCTTTCACACCTAGATCCCAAACGACCCATCATCTGGTGGATGGAGGGTCCCACTACATTACATCACGAGTCGGCTTTCACAGAAAGACTCTCCATATACTGTACCCGTGCCTCTATATACTTGTTAGATGGAACTGATGAGGCTTCTTGGAAGAGAGGTGAAAAGTTCTTTGCTCAACTCGATCAAGTCCAGTCCGATTAATCGTTGAAAACACAGAGGAACAAGTGCTCCGACACAGTGAATGTGTTTTTGTGAGCTCCAACATCTGTGTGCTTGATTTAGTACAAAAGTTGCATCTGTTAGTGGCAAAGACCACAGAGCCTGAAAAAGACCCCTCACCTCTTAGAAGCTGATGTTTTCCCAGATGTTGTTTTGTCCACAAGAGAAAACAGTCTAAGAATAGTCACAAGTCCCTAATGCAAACAAACTCTGGAATTTACCTCAAGACACAATTAAACTGGAGCCTTAAAAAAAGAAAAGAAAAAAGCTATAGAGCCTATAACATGTTCGTTTATACACAGGCTTTATTTATCTTTAATGTAGATCCGGAATGGAGCCCTGTGGGAGACCTAGCTCAGCATTAATAATGCACAGAATCCCCTACAGTTTCTAATGCATACATGAGCCTCAATTGTGAGGGGATTTGATTCAGACAGTCTGATTCATCAGAGCAGGAATCTAGAATAACAGGTCATATTTAAAAAAAAAAAAAATACTCCAAACTGTAATTCTAATCAGATGTATGGTTTTGTTCTAATCTGGTATCATAGCATGTCAAAAGCCAGATGCTGAGCATACTTCATGCGTGGAACACCTCTGTCATTGATGTCACAGGTACATACCGTTCTTCCTCCCATGAGCACAATGCTCTGCTGAGTGATGTCTGCCTCTTAAAGAGAGGTATAGGGTTATACTGCATTATTGTACAGTATTACCCATACTGCATTTATCAACAATGACTATTATGTCATTATTGAATGTTATTGTTGAATGAGCATGGTAGACAGGTTTGCATTTACATACATAGATATTTGTATCTAATATTTTGAGTGGATTATGTAACTTAAGGGGAAAAAATGTAAAGGTTGGTGAGTCACCAGGTCTAACATCTTTCTATGTGAGCGTTGAGTCACTAACTTTGTTTCGAAATACTTTTATTACAACCTCATTGTCTTATTTCTCCAAGAACACATGGCCGTTACTTTTTTTCTGAGCGAGATCCATCAACCGAAAGTGATGATGATCGGAAACCATCTGTATGTTGCAAAATGTCCTTTCCACATCCACACAGCTGGAGCAGGCTGGATGTGTCAATGATAAATGTGTCTTGTTTGACATTTGTCTTCTCGTCCTGTCATTTTACCTCCCTCTGCATTGTCTTACCAGGATGGTAATGCCGTGCCTTTACTCTGCGGGACGACTCTGCAGAGCATGTGAATATGCAGTCAAGTGGGTCATTGTATTTCTTGCCGGGCAAGATCGTAACTGGTTGCTCCAACGCCACTGTTTTCGTTTGAAGACACACCACTGCTGACATGTAGCTTGCCCTGTTTTGGTTCGATAGCTCTAAGGCTGTGTTGTAGTAGTTTCAGCGAAAAGGTTTGTGAATGACAGCAAAGTGCTGTTTGAGATCGCTCCTTGTCATCCTTTGCGCAAGAGAGGAGGTCTCTGCTCTTTCCTTTCATCACTGAGTCCATACGTGGTCAGCAGAGAATCCTTTATGGTGCGTTGGTAAATGAAAATGTGTATCTTAATTGGATGAAAATGCTTTTGTTGAGGAAATGAACTGAATCGCAACAGTGATGTTAAACCACCGGATTGACCTGCTGGGGTTGGTGTTTCCTTTGTTGTGAATGAAGCAGGCACACAAATACACAGTCAGGTGTGTTTGTATTGCACATGAGCATACTGCACATGTGCCGCACCACGTGCTTCGTGAACCCGTAGCCTCATCATCGGCCATTATCGTTTACATCCCTCAGAGTGTAGGAATGTCATCACCCCTTCTCATTGTAAAAACCAAGCCGAGGAAACAGAAAGGTTCCTTCTTATCTCAAAGAAGTCATGCAGGGGTTAACGTGTGTTTGCAAACACCGAACACAGCTCTCACATTGATATACACTCTGCTATAAAAGATCGAATGGATTTTTTACAGTGTGATTTGAACCATATTGTCATTTTTAATGGCAACTCTTTACGGTATTGTATATATTTCATGATAGGTACCTCGATCCAATTGTCTTAAAACAATGACAACTTGGTGATAAAGTTGTATTATTGCATTAACCCTCTTGAGAAATCGACAAATTGTAAAATGAATATTTACAAATGACTTTGTTTCTGCATCTAAGTTTCTCTCCACTGTCCCGTCACAACACGTTGGGGCTCTCGTGTGTGAATCCTCTGAACCCCCCCGTGTTCCCCTCATGCCACGGGGACGACACAATACAACATAATTTCCCGATTCTTCCGCTTCTCTGCCCCAGTTATTAATTTCCGAGGCTTGTTATGTAAGCCGTTATGCAATGTGTTTTTCAGACCTCTATTTTTCTGCACCCTGCTCGCTAATGGGTCTGGGGGCCGTTCTCCGTGGCTTAGGCTGCTGTTGACATTCACATGCTCATGAAAGGAGCCCCCCTGGCCCTCTCCTGCTGTCCGGGTCCGGCTGCAACAAACCCAAACAAGCTAACGGTCGGCTGGGTTGGACGCACGTGTCCCAAAAGGTTTGGACAAAACAGGGGACACGTGCACTTTGTCGGTCACTGTACGCACTGAACATCCTGTCGGTTATTTGCCTTATTTTTTACTTATAGTGTTAAAGTTAGAGTGAGGAAGGATTCACATCCCGTCTGCTTTTAACATATTAAGAAAATGGAATCACATTTTTAGTTTTAGTCTATTGAGAATCAAGCATTTTCAAAGCAACAGTTGGATTGGACTCTACATTTGACACCTTTATTGCTTTTATAAAATTTTCGACCTCATGAAAAAGATATAGACATGCGACAGGTTTTAACCATGAATTTATTCTTTTGTGATTGTACACAAAAAAAAGTTTACACATTTGGTGAGAGAGTCATTGTTTAGACAGTTTTGTTCTTTTGACTGTAAACTTAACTATCGACTACAGTCTAAACTTTTTTATTTATCCATTTGGTGCATGTGGTCTGCAGACTGTTTGAACTAAAGACTATTTATTACTCACTGGATTAAGAGATGGTTCTGATCTATGACAGAAAACCCAAATCATTCTCTTCCCATCTTTGGTTTGTTCTCCAACAACAATTGACAGCACCTCCCTAAATTCTCTGTTTCCTGCTGGAAACTAAAAAGAGTCATTTCATAGGGCATTAAACAAAAACAATGCACTCAAGTCACCATGTAATCACTAAAGGCAGAGGTCCCCAATGTTTGTGATGACACAGCCCGGACCACAGCCGTCATAGTTCTGACGGTCGTTGGGTGGATGTCGACAATGTCTACAGGGCTGTTGCAACAGCTGCAATCGAAACAGAAGGATGGGACAGAATGTGATATCAATTTATTTGTGCAATAGTGCTGAATGATGCTCAGCTCCAAGGCCATCCCTTCAATTCTTGGCCTAGATATAAATAATCAATGTTCATTTCCCCCCCGAACCTTTCACTGCGGTTACTTCTTGGAAATGACCTTTAGCCTCTTTAGTCTTTAGTTCTTTAGTTCCTTCCCTGTTACAAATAGTGTGATCCTCCTTTTAGTTTTCCCATCTTTCCCTTAGAGGTCAGGGCAGCGTGGGTGGCAGCTCGAGAGGTAATCAGTGTCATATAGCTGAACTTCCAGTGGCTGTCAATCTCCCCGTCCATACCAGTGACCCTCTGAAAATCGAAACTACAAAATCTATGCCCCATGTAATTCAATACTGATTATTTATACCCTGGTATTTGATATTTCCAGTCTCCAATAGCTATACATAACCACAATCTTCTTCATCATCTATATCAACATAACCATTACAGTTCATCACCTGCTGTGTGCCATGTAAATATAACGATTCGAGTCTAAAAGCACTATTCTGCACTTACAGGTCGCTGACACAGACCCAACTGAGCTGAACCAAAATAACCGGGAGTTATGTTTTGTGCGGGTCCTCATGTGACTGACAAAGTTAGTCTGCGCTGTAGCCCCGATGGTCACTCGAATGACTCGCAGAGCGCCAGGGTCCTGCACATGGACACTTGGACAGCATCCGACAGCTTGAGCGCACCCAGCAGCAGTCCAGTGATATCTCGGTGATATAGAGAGCGACACATGTTTGGGAAGGGGACAGAAATGCGTCAAATCCTTTGTGTGAGGAAGTATCCAAGGCCACCGTGGCTCCCGATGTGTTGTCACAATGGAGCCATTTCCTGTCCATCAAACTTCACTCGGTATTGGGAGACTCTGCCGCAGGATAAAAAAGGAAAGAATGTAGGTGTGGCACACGTGTTGTTTGTTCTACCCTAGCTGGCATTTTGGAAAATGCCGTGAACTTTCCAGGTTAAGGTCATGAATACTATTTTCATGTTTTAGCTTTGCAGAATGTAATGATGGAGACAAGAGGCTCTGTTCAAATCACA
Source organism: Chascanopsetta lugubris (assembly GCA_016785325.1). Taxonomy (NCBI): domain Eukaryota; kingdom Metazoa; phylum Chordata; class Actinopteri; order Pleuronectiformes; family Bothidae; genus Chascanopsetta; species Chascanopsetta lugubris. The sequence goes on along the minus strand of JAFBJT010091175.1, from coordinate 16,915 downwards.
AAATGAACCTCGCTTTGAATAAGTAAAAGAATTAATTGATTTAATAATTAGAAAATGACATTAGCTTTTCCTTCCCTCTCTTTAACTCCAAATGACAGAATATACCACAATAATCAAAGAAGTCTAGAGAAGAATCGTTTCTAGATTCAAAGTTTAGGTACGTTTTTTTTCAGTGGTTGCTCAGCTGGGCAAACTTTCAGACAGTTTAGGCACTTAAATACTTGAATACCTTTAATTGTATTTGCTAAATGTATTTGCCATCGATAAACAAATGGGTCTCGGGCGCTTGCAGAGCTTTTCAAAATATCTGCTCTCACTGTAGACAGTTCAAGAGCTGGAAAGACATATCATCTTCTTCAACTCGTCAAAAACCCTGCTTACACCTGGATGGTGACCCAGATCACCACTGTAACCTTTTCACTGTGCTACATGTTGTTGTTGTCGTAGTTGTTCCCTACTTCCTGGTTGTCATTATAAATGTGTCAGACATGCTGAGTCATGGAGACAGAAAGGGAAAGGTGTTAATTGCCCTAGTGGTGGGATCTCCTGCATGATAAAAACCTTTGTGAGGCAGCTCGTTTGAACGGAGAGAGAACACACAGTGCTGAAGCAGAGGTGATAGCGAGTAGGTGGTGATGAAACAGTGGGCTTCATGCAGCTCCCGATCAGTGCGCTGACACGGCGTATTGAAGCTTTGCTTTAATGAGAGGGCTGACAGGGGCCGTAACTCTTCAGCCTCCTTTTTCGTAATTGCAGTTTGCACTTGTAAAATCTTCCCGGGACTGTCCAAACCTAAGTTTGATTCACAACAGGAGATGTAAACATCCTAAATTAAAATATCCTGAACTAGATCATTTGATAGAGAAAAGCGTAAAATTGCCTCTTCCTCATTTGTGCCTTAGAGCACTTCAAATCTGGCCGGAGGTCGTGTGTTTGCATGTATTTCTCCTAGTTTTTCGTATGATAAGCAAGTAAATGAGGACTCAGTCATGTCTGAAAGCACCTGGACATATTGTCTCCTTGCCGTGATACCTCGGTGTCCTCTCTCTCTCATAATTGGAATGTCCCGTGTGAGACGGTCGGGACAAACACGGATCTGTCCGACAGAACGTCATGCGCCGGTTGTTTTCACAAATTGAGTTGCTCTAATTCCACACACGGTGCTCAGGAGGATGAGACGCCACCACACGGGCAAGTGTGTGGCCCACATGCCAAAGCTCTGTACTTTTCCATCAGGCAGCTGAACAAATGGACGGGGCCCTCTGAACCTTTCGAGCGGCCATGACTTATCAAGGGTAATCTCCTTTTCCCTTCCTCCTTGGGCTTTTGTCCATGTGCTGAAGTGGTGGTAGTGGTGGCGGGGGGGGGGGGGGGGGGGGGGGGGGGGGGGGGGGCGCTCTAACTGGCATATTTAATTACACCAAATCCACTTAAATAGGGCTGAGGAGGATGAGACGCCACCACACGGGCAAGTGTGTGGCCCACATGCCAAAGCTCTGTACTTTTCCATCAGGCAGCTGAACAAATGGACGGGGCCCTCTGAACCTTTCGAGCGGCCATGACTTATCAAGGGTAATCTCCTTTTCCCTTCCTCCTTGGGCTTTTGTCCATGTGCTGAAGTGGTGGTGGTGGGGGGGGGGACCGAGTGAAGTTGCTCGGCCAGAATGTTATTGTTTCTGGAGCTGCGGATGACACGCTTCTTATAGCGACCGAGGGAAGACCTGCTGGATGTGGGGCCAGCGCTTTTGTCTGAACCCTCGCCACCTGCATGGGCCCCACCGCCTTCCTGTTGCCATTATATTTTTGGAGTTGACCCCATGACCATTAAATACCGACAACAAGTGAAGGGGAGCCCGTTGATTCAGAGGAGGACAGATGCAAGAAAGTAAAGAATATTGCAGAATGGTATCAAAAGAACACAACTCTAAATTTCAATTGGGTAAGAACAAACTCAACGTAACGCTTTCTCTCAGGACACACAGGTGTGTTATCTACCTGGAATGTGAACTCTCTGACCTCCACAAAGCTGCACCTTCTTCTCTTGACTGTTGGGTAAAGACAAAATGGATGGTGGTGGTGGTGGTGGTGGTGGTGGGGGGGGGGGGGGGGGGGGGGGGGGGGGGGGGGGGGGGGGGGGGGGGGGGGGGGGGGGGGGGGGGGGGGTTCATACATTCACATTGTGATGACAGTATGATGTGGGACCTCCCACCCACAGTTGTCACACCGAGCGCACGTGTGTCAATATGGAGAGGAGAGGGAGAACAGAGACCCCTGAATAACTCACACCTATGTACACACACACACACACACACACACACACACACACAGCTACACAAACACAACACGCGTGTGGCTACCCTGAGAGACGTTAGCATACACATCTGTAAGAGGAAATATTTTAGACTTTTATTAGACATGTTAATGGCTCATAGTTTTTTATTTTATTTATTCAGCTCATATGTCAAAGACCAGCAGCTACGTTTCTCATTGAGGCTCGTGTGTCTGGTGAATTACCCACAAACTGCACGTGCTCTCTTGATTGCCAAGTCACATAGCATCATTGTGCATGCTCTATGTCAAGAAATGTGGTTTATTCAATCCCAGTCTGACTCATTATCGTGTTGGGGTTTTAAAGAGGCACTGAGTGCAAGGACATACTGTCCAGGGAAAATGTTTCCAACTATTGCACAATACCAGGGTCAGCAAACATGAGTGCACAGTTGAGAATGTTGAAGAATTTCTCAGTATTCATCCACCATTATCTTTGAATGACTGCCTTTGAAATGTGATGATGCCTTTCAATAATATGCAGTACTTGGACGTTTGTTGACTATCACTGCCCCCACCTCACCGACACTCTAATCTTGAATGAGTTTTTTTTTTACTGTAACCATTCATTTTATCTTCATCGCTCGGCTCGTTGATATCTGAGACATGACTTATTTAAATACGTTTAGCTTTAATTTGTTATGCAAGGCTAATCCCCTTTCAGTGTAGCTTTTTTATATTGAGACACAAGATTGGTTTTAATATCGTCATTATTAAACTGTAATTTCCTGACCATTCACTGAGGCAACGATTGAATTTCCTCAGGCTCACGGTGAAAAAGTACCTGTGGCCGGGATTTGAAATCCAAAGAGTTCTCATACTTTTCCGGTAATCACAAAATACAATTCTGGTTATTGCATATTTTAGGATACACTAAACAATAGGCTTTGTCTGGTCTGGATGAAAACACACCATGATGAAATCAAGTGACTGAGCAGAAATACCTCATGTGTCCACGAGAGAGTGCCATTTCTCCATTGAAGGAATAGTAGGGGCAGAGTAGTGCAGTCAATGCTTGCTTAAGTTGTCCTCTGAGATGTCTCTGAGGAGGTTCAAATTATGATGTAGAATATGAAAACACATGTATATATGCATCACATTACAAGTGAGTTACTCCTTGTGATCAAACATTTTAATTTTTATCACAGAAATATACAACTGGAGACAAGCACTTGAAACATTTATCTGTCCTGCAGCATAAAACCAAGCTGTCAAGATGGAAAACCAAGTCGTTTGGACGGACCTGGATTTTCTCATTGTTGCTCAGGGGAAAGAACTGACTCTAATTGGACGGGGGACTTAAGAGAGAACATGTCTTTTTTGAATGTTTAATTGGAAGTGGACGAGAGGATCAGCGCTGCGTGTTACTCCCAGGAAGCTACTTCACAGATCAGACAGAGAGGAGCTGTCATTTTTAGCTGCCATCACACAGACCTAAATCTGCCACGTGTATTGACCCACACAGCAATAACCGGCAGATATTTCCATTTTGATATATGAGCAGAGCTAATGGAGAAATTTCTTTTTTGTCTGTACTATTATGTGCTTATAAAGTGCTTTATTAACCTTCACTGAGATACTCGGATACTAGGAAATTAAACATCACCCCTGTGGATGAGAAAAGCTGATACAATGTGAAATTGAATATGTGAAGGTTAATTTATTTACAAGCTGCTGCCTCTATGCCCCATCTGTCAGGTAAAGTGATGACATGTGCTTCTCCCCCAGCGTCCTATAGGATTTGTGTTTGGAGGTGAAAGTCATTGTCAACTGAATTAATTGGAATTGTTTTCTCTTGTCAGATCAGTCACGGTGTCACTGCGCATTTGTATCTTCCCTCGTCTCCCAGTTATGGGTTCATATGGGTTATTACACAGCCCTTGCATCATGTGAAGGAGTCGCTGTACATTTTGTAGATATCCAGGTTGTGCGGCACAAAGCATAGCAGATGTTAAAAGATGTAGGTCAGAAACACGGTGATTTCAGTCCATCTCTCCATCATCCATCTTGCCAACCCAGCTGGATCCATTCTGTGCAAACGTCGGGCCCTAGCATATTGCAAAGCCAATGATGGTTTGTAAATATTTAATTTCATTCTGCACTGTATGCGAATATCGTGAGTGAACGAAAGCCGATGATTTCGGTGATTCAGCTGCAAACGCCGGTAAATGCTCCTGTTTTGAGCGGCTGCACAGCGAGTGAAACTGTTGTATTGAAAGCAGATGGTCTGTATCTGTGCAGCACTTTTCTGGTTTTGATGACTCAAAGCCCTTTTTACAGTACGGTCATTTCTATCCACTCGTTCCGTCCATGCAGTGCGTCTACAATTATGCAGAACCTTTCTTGCACAAGGAGCCTTCAGCTTACGCTGTGGGAGCGGGTAACAATGGACTGGAGCCGCCAGCCCGTCCAACCCCCTGAGCCATAGCTACATTACAGTACAACTTCCTGACTCGCTGCCAGCCAATGAAGCCTCTCTTTTATGGGGCAGTTGAGAATTTTCATATCCAGCGTTAAAAAGTACAAGCTTCATTCAGGTTTTCCTCACGATGGAAACTACAGCCGAGTGAGGTCGGCTGTATAATGTTACGTTTACTATTTGACCAAAGCTGAACTTGATGTAATGACATGCTGCAGATTGGCTTTTGTTCAGGGGCCAAACATTTAAGTCCCCGCAAGTTCCCATAAAATATCAGTGAACAAGACTCTTCGTTGCTTTTTGCACATACGTGGCTTATTTCTGATTGGATGATGAGATTGGATGATCGGACCATATGTCTGTGTTCCTATGGAGAGGAGATCAAAGTTGCTTTCAAAATTTTGAGCAGAGAGAAACATACTGTTTTGGCCACGCGTGACTTTGTCTCTGCTAAAACAGAAGCTTTGACTTTTCTCTCTGACTGGTTGTTTGTGATTGGAGGGTGTTGTTGCCACAGCTTGGTGAGCCTGGCCTCCATGTTTTCTCCCATATGACACGTTGTATAATAACTGTGTCATAACTTGGTTTCACTTCAAGACAGAAGTGAAAAACTCATAGATCACAGGGTGGCCACTTGAGGCTGCTTCCAAAAGCGAGTCAATCCCCACAGACTCCCATCTTAAAACACATTTAAAGCCTGTGCCCAATCAGTCACATATTTTCCTGTGAATTTTTCGTACCCGCTTATTTTTATTCTGTTGAGTTTTTTAAATTGTGCACAATTATGGGCTGGGCCCTTTTGAGCGAGTCTATGATGCGGACGCAGTGAGACAAAAAAAAAAAAGCGACCAGATTTGGGACACACGACTTTGCTTCAACTCTTGAAACGCCTGGAGAGCACTCACCCAAATGTTTGACGTCAGAAATTCATCTGACCCGCCAACAGCTGGTCGGGAGCATCTGATCGCTGCTGGCTACTCTCTGTTCATTTCATGACAAGTGATGCACAACAAAGCTGAAATTATGCTCAAATCCCACAGTGACTGCCAGCTGCATTCGGTGACAGCGGTCTGCAGCAGAAGAAAACTCGACTGAGAGCAAACTCTTTACTTGCTATTACTTGTATCACTTCTTTGCTTCACTTTTACTGCTCGTCCGGTTGTGTCACTTTCTGATAACCTCAGCATGCGAGGCCACAGCCACCACCCCTGACAGGAAACTGTAATTAGCAGCAGAGAAAATGTATCTTACAGACATGAAATTACAACAACGGTTAAATGAGAAAATGAGAGAAAGCTAATTACTTGAATTTGGGATATTGGTAGCAGCCCCCAGGGCTTCACTGTACATGACGAGATTGTTGATAATTGCTACTTTGCATAGTTTAATCTTGGACAAGGTAATTACCTACGGTGTCCACGGCGAACGAAAGCTGCAGAGATATGAAGCGCGTTGTTTTGATCTGGCTTGTTGTCGACCGGTGATTATCTCACATTCAAGCTGACGTCCCGCCTCCTCACAGTTTCACATGACATGTGTCTGTCTGTCCACACAGAGTTTTGGAGTAAACAACACTGCACATTGGTATTGGATTGCATTTGTAGCACATTGGCGTTGGGTTACACGTGAGGACCTGAGCAGAGTCTTCGGTCACGTTAGCAAAGAGCCTTCTCTCTCTGCAGTTTGGATTGAGTCAAATTTGATGAATTAACCAAATCACATACCCCTCAGTGCTGCAGGCAAGTTTGTTATTTCTTAACAGGAGCGGTTGGCCGCTCAGACACCACAAAACAGTTGTTGGCATCACAAGGGTACTGCAAGGTGTTGCATGCATTATTCAAACCCACACATTATCTTGCAGACATTCACGAAGAGGAGGGCAGCTTTATGAACTAGAAAGAAATGTTGGCAAGAGTGTTTTGTGTGTGAACTCAGACACAACATGTGATCAAGTTAATCAAATAAATGATTTTTCTATAGGGCGCCAGTTCACAACAGCTGTCATTAAATCTTACCTTTCCTATATAGAACAGGTACCTTGTTCTTTTGTTAAACGAACTAAAAAACATATCTTATATATCTTATTTACACGTAAACATGTCATTTCTGTCGCTACATGGTCGTGGTTCTACTTCTCCTCTGCTCTCTGTTACACAGCGGAGCCTTGATCCGCACACACACATGCGTGTGCACACTCACACAGACACAAGAACGCTCGTTCACGTGAACACTCTCCCACCAGTGTTTAAAGAAACACATGACTTCTACTCCTCTAAGTGTTTGTCCGTCCATCTGCCCCCCCCCCCCCCCCCCCCCCCCCCCCCCCATCTCCCCCCCCCCCCCCCGCCCCGCCCCCTCCGAGCACGAGCGTAAGAGTGTCTGTTCCGCGTAAATGTATCCTGGTGACTATGGCCTCATATAATTGTGTTTTCCCACTGAAGATATTCCCACTGGGGCGGCAGTGGGTCAGTAGTTAGAGCAAAAGGTCACTGGTTCAAATCCCACTCTGGTCCTGTTGCAGTGTCACTGGCCCTGACACTGATACCCCCCAAAAAGGCGCTATGGTAGAAATACCCCATGACCCAGAATACGGGATAAGCGGTTGAAGATGACATGACATGACAGATATTCCCACTTCCTCTGGCCAAGTCCTGCCCACATACACAGCATGTTTCTTCCATACCATAACCCAAGTGCATGATGGGCAGCAGCCACAGAAGGACTGCCTCATAATAAACTGACCTTTTCTAAAGAAGAGGGAATCCATATTGTTTCTGTCGCATTTGTGGAGCAGCCTCTTGAGTCAATATGATGTTGTCAGTATAATCCTCTCACACAGTGTTATGACACACGCTGTGACACCTGATAGAGCTGACAAGATACAGAATCGCTTAATTATAATTACATGCTATTGTGTAGTTGCAGTAACATTATGCACAGTATATATCACCAGACCGTATAGATGATACCAGCCGCAGAGGATACTTTCCCACAAAGGCTTTTCAATCAAATACAGCAATATATAATATAGGTACGTATTGTAGTGCTCGTATCCTTTCACACACAGACTTACACACCCTTATGGTAATTATGGCGTATTTGTGCTCAGTCAGGTACTTCCATTCTAATGAGTGTAAGCACTCGTGCAGCTCCTCAGCTCAGCCATAACGCAGTGTGTAAGGAGTCATCATTAACAGCAGCATGTTTTAAACATAGGGGCATATCTGAAGGGCAGTGTTTCTTCAGTACACTACATGTTCACCGTTGTTAGTCAGCGGCTCCCCTTTTAATTAACATCAACTTAGTATAATTCTCTGTGAGCTCTCGAAGGGAAATGTTGAACGGCACAAGATGATCGCCTTAATAGTTTCATAATAAAATCCTCTGCGTTTGTGTTCGGAGGGTGGATGGATGGATGGATTTCCCTTGTTTGTCGGTGGGCTCTTTCATTCTGGTTCAGTAATGGATACTCAGGTGCTTACAGTAGAGATGGTTTGGATGAATAGTTGTGTAGCAGTAGGGGAACATTAATTTTACTTTCATTTGTTCACAGCAGCACTAAACACAGTTATTGCTCGTTTCCAGTCGAGGATGCTTTGTGAAATAAAGTTTGCGCCACATAATTGTAGCCTCCCTGAAAAGGGTTGATCCAGCTTTAGAGCACCAACACAACCTGTACGCTTTCTCTGCTTTTATGCTGTTTAGCATACAAAGAACGTGTGTGACAAAAATCACCTAACGCTGGGAATCATTATAGCTCATCACTGATGTGAAAACATATTGGAGATAGACTTAAAAGAGGTCGTTTTATGCCAAAAGAGATACATTCATCGTATCTCGCTGAGGGTTAGATGAAGAGTTTGCCTCTACGTTAAATGTCAATTGACAGAGATAATGTGAGACTTTTGACTACAAAAGAATGACAGACTCTGTGCAGTTGTCACAGGTCACTAAATCCATCCGCTATCAGATCTAAAAATAACCACTGAGCAAGTTGGACACAATGTGTGGAAACGAGTGGTCATTTTACAGGGTTGAATTCTTTGGTGACCTTGTTGCCATTGAGCTGAGGAGGTATTGGGAGGTGCAGCAGATTGTCATGGCTGGAGCAGAGCAAGAAGTTTCTCCATGGTTACATTTCTTATGACACTTTTGACTCTTGTCATATTGTTTTTATAATAATAAAAAAAAAAAAAACTGCTGCTCACAGTTTAGAGTGTGTCCTCTATTTATGGTGACTGAATGGTTCTCATCTTCCAACAAATGAACGATAATAATAATAATAATAGAACTAATAATAATAATCATCATCATCATCATCATACTAATATTAATAATCCTTATTCATATAGCACTTTCCGAACTGTAGTCTAACTGTATTTCACTGACAATAACACTGTAAGCCACAAATATACAACAATCTAAAAATCCCACGAATAAAAACAGAATCGAAATTAAAATGATTAATTTGTGATGGTAAGAGGAAGAAAGAGAGAGAAAAAAGTAATTGTAACAATAGTAAAATTGCTAATGAAAATGACAAGGACGGCAAAGGCTAAATAAAACAAATGTAAGGATTAGAAGAAGAATATAATATAAAATTAGTAATAAAAATAAACTCATAAATAAAAAAATGAGAAACTGCTCTGAGTGGAACACAAGCTGAACTTCAATCTTAGCCCATGTGGTACCACATATGTCTGCAGAGATTGGAGCCCTGCTTGTATTTATTATAAGTAGAGAGAACGTGCATATCAACAACCTGACTCTGTGATCCTGGAGCAAAGATGGACACTCTGGCTCAATTCTCCACAGACCTTCCCCTTTGATGGTTGGCGCCATGGAAACATTCAGCGATTTGCTCGTCATGGTGTCCTGGGTGGAAAGCTCATCATTACCAGTGCATTGTGACTTAAGTCAGGATTCAAAGACAAATAGACCTCAATCTCAGTTCTCTTTCAGTAAATGATAGAATGACCCATTAAAAAAAACACTACTCCTCTTTTCAGTATCAGCTATTGAATTGAGTGTTTTCATAGATCAACAGCCTTGGATAAGAGAGGATGGAGAAACCCTACAGATGGATCTCCAGACTCACAGCTTACAACCTTGACAAACTGATTATGTGGAAGAATACTTTGATGTGGCATGAAAGACGCCATCTGCTTGTTGTAATGTAACACAGTGGTAAACAGCTCCTGCTGCACACATAGAGAGCATTTATTAACATTAACGTGAAGTTCATTGTTCGCGGTGATAAATCTACACCAGATGTGTCCACGCAAAGTCTGTAAATAAGACTACATTTTGTATTCAAACATTCCGGGGATAATGGGGATTATGTAAGAAGCTAAACCCCCCTTGCACAACCGCCCCCCTGCCTCCACAAGCAAATCCTAAAATGCCCCTTTTTTTCGACACTTTGACAGAACCAGGGTTTTTATAAGCTGCTGCAATATTTCTTCATCTTTCACATTTGATTATACTTCTCCTGGTGTCTGCAACTCAGCCTGGTCCAGTCCAACTCAGCTGCACGGTGCAATCTGCTCTGGTGGAAAGGGAAATTAACAGGACATCTTCAAGGTCACAGATGCTTAATTACAATGATGTTATCTCTAATGAACCAGATCTTACTTGCCAAGCCACCATTTACAGCAGAGAGCCGGAGCCACCGGCTGAGCTGCAGCAGGGGCTTTTGTGCCACATGCAAGAACATCCGATTGCACACACTCCGCTGTACATGGAGGAAGTGTAGTTTTGTGGGGGTGTCTGTTAAACACCACGATGTATTACTTTTAATGATTCACTGATTCGAATGGTATTTTGACAGTAACCCGGATTTATGTGTGTATCTGCTCTATTCTTTCTATCTCAAGTTTAGTTTCCATCTCTTAGGGGAAATAACTGCACCGCTGTGTTCACCGGCCTTTTGTTGACTTTATTTGGCATGTGGGCAGTGAGCAGAGGTTATAAAGCTGTGTTTTCTCTTAAAGCTGCAGCTACAGTTATAGGGTTAATTACAGGAGGGGCGAATCCAAACAGAGACACTGTGGCTCATAAAGACAAAACACTGAGCAGAGACTCTGAAATACTGTGCTCGTAAAACTCAGGTGAACAGCTGTGTGGTCATAGGACTGTGTGTGTTTCTACATGCGCTCCCTGCATGTGCACCTTTAAACCACCGTACACTTATAAATACTGTATATCGATTTGTGCAGCTTTAAATGGCACTGCGTAAGAGGTTAAAAATATTTACATTTAATGGAAGAAATAGAATATTAAATAATTCACTGATGTTCACCCTGGACTGAAACCATCACATTTAAATCTTCTCTACAGAGGCGGCCATGTTGCACCACCGTGTTTTTACAGTAGCCCAGAATGGACACAGCAATCACCTTTTGGGGTTCTCATAATTTTCACTTCCATTGCAGTTTGCCGTTACTGATATACATAATTCGCATTATGTCATAGATCAATGTTTCGACTGGATGAAAGAGGCAAGTTTAGGATTTAATGACACCTAGAGGTGAAAACACTCTTCACCTTTAACTTTCCATTCCAATCACATGAATGAACCCATTACATTCAGATTGGACTCAAACTCAAAAGGTGTCCATTCTGTAAAAACATGGCGGTACAACATGGCGGCCTCCTTGGAGGACCCACTCACTTCGCTATGCATACAAATTGTAGTGCGATGAAAACAACGCATTCGAGTGATTATGCAACACACTGATGATACGTTATATATATTAAAATACATGATCATTCCACTGAATCGCTCAACACTGGAAATGACAAACGTGACTTTAACATGCTAGATGTGGAGTCACTGTCATATCAAAACAATCCGAGCATGTGGCGCCGATGCTGCCTCCTCCTCATCCTCCCCCTCCCCCCTCCTCCCTCCTCCCCCCTCCCCGCGCTTCAGCTCTGTATTTACTCTCGAGACCACCCCCTCCCTCCGCCACATGCAACCCGACCTGCAGGTGAGCAGCTCCGCCACTGCTCTCCTCTCCTCTCCTCTCTCCTCTCTCCTCTCTCCTCTCTCACGGTGGATTATCCGCATCGGTGTCTGCGCCGCGCGTTGCTGCCTCCAAATGAACGAAGAAGTTGCGTTTCCGATCTCGTGGATTCACGCACGGGACGCGTCCGTGGTGCGCGTCTGAACGTGGAGGCGATGATGTGAAGGAGCAGCGGTGTGGGCGTGAAGGTGAGCGTCATTCTTTTCTTTTGGTTTCAATAAAGTGGTCAAACGTAGTGTTCGTGTCTTTCACTGAGCCACAGCATGTGCACCAAGAGAACGTAGTTATTTTTTTTTTCTTTCTAAAATATTACTAGTTTTTTTTTATTGATATTTTAACCGTGTTTAGTTGTGTTATTGTTTTTTTCCCTCACTTTTTACCATTCTAATTTATTTTCTATTCCCAGAGTTTATTTCTAACTATAATAACTATAATTTGATTCGACGTTTTGACTCACTTACTCTTACTTTGCCCTCTTATTCTTACATTTTCTTCCCTCTCCTGTCAATTTCCTTTAGTGTCGTTTAGTCAGTAATTGAATGGGCTTCAGATGAGTCATTGGCAAACAAGTGAGAATGTCAAATGAAAATTGCCATGTAAAAGCTAAAAAAGTTTCAACTACAAAATTGACATTTTCCTCAAGGAATGACTCACATCTTTGTTATTTGAGATATAAAATGTCAGCAATCGATTGACTGAATAATTATTGTAGTTTGCTTGTTTAATGTTTTTGTCTGCAGAGACGTGGCTGTGTAGTGCTGTATATTTGGATAATATAAGGAATGACCTGTATTTGCAATATGATGTGCATCGATAGATAAGTAGATTACATGTCTTAACACGAGAGAGGGACATAGGAACATCAGATACTGGAGTAATACCTCCTGAAGGGGAATTAAACGGAATAGAAATAGTCCTTTGATCATCAAAGTCAAGGCAAAGGCTAAAAACAAGCAACAGACTCTATTGTGTTGGTGGGAAGTGGTGGAGCAGTGTGGATTACAGTCGTGTATGGATTAAGTTACACTTGCTCCCCCAGTTTCTAACAGTTGTCGTGTGCGGATGATGCCAGCAGCGATCACTGACGGATTAATATGTGGATCATTATTTATTTTTAGAGATCCAGTCATGTAATGCCTCACCCACTTCTACATTTTCACTCATGTGATGGTACTTTGTGTTACTACTATCCACCTAGATTAGATTTGTAATGACTGCATATTGTAATACCGTACATTAATCAGCCATTCAAAACTAATGTTAACATTGTAGCCTATTGATGTGCATAATAATGGTTCTATGATTCTTGCAATGACAGTATTATGATAATTACAACATAATTACATGTAATGGTGAAAGCATGGAAGCTAATATATATATATATAATAGCATATCTTTGTTTACTATTTTCAGGTCATAATAGCAGTCAACCATCGGACGCTTGTGAATCTGACATGTGTATAACCAGTGAGACAGTGACCTGAGATCCCACCCAGAGGGAAGACCAGGATGCACCCCACTGCATCGCAGCTTTTAGCCCAGACAAATTTTGGAGGACGCCATTGCAGCCCCCCTGGTGCAGCCTTGCTCCTCCTCCTGTGTCTTGGCTTCCCACCCTCTGTGGCTGTGTGTCCACCTTACTGCCTTTGCGCCAGTGATATAATTTCCTGCAGCGGCCGCAATCTGTCCACACTGCCCTTTGATCTCCCATCTTATGCCACACGGTTGGACCTAAGCCATAATGTTATCTCAACGCTGTCAACAGATTGGATTCCCCAACAGTTTGCCCGACTCGCTACACTAATTCTCAGCAGGAACTCCATAAGCCAAATCGAGGAAAATGCCTTCAATAACACACCTCATCTCCTCCACCTGGACCTGTCATCCAACCAGATAACAGAGCTCAACATGTCCATCTTCACTGGGCTGAAGGACCTGAAAGAACTTCTGTTGTATGACAACCAGATCGTCCTGATCCACCCGGGAGCTTTCAGTGATCTCCACACTCTGCAGAGGCTCTACCTCTCAGGGAACAGACTGAGGGTTTTCCCCTTTGTGATCTATCAGGGACCTGCAGGGCCACAGAACCTGACCTTTCTCGACCTGTCCTACAACAAGCTGGCTGAGGTGTCCGTTCAGAGTCTCTTGTCTCTCACCCGCCAAGGTAGCATTTATTTGCAGGAAAACCCGTTGATGTGTGACTGTGCTTTACTCGCCTTGCTTGAGTACTGGATGTGGAAACAGTACCGTCCCCTGGTGGACTTCAGAGATGAATACTCATGTCGAGGGGATTCTGCACCTGGGCTAATTTGCAACCGGCAGCAAGTATTGGCTCTGCCCTTTGAGTCACAAACGTATAGAGAAGATCCAGGTAGAAGGCTGAGAGTACCATGTCCAGGGTTGGCATCTTCAGCCCAAGAGGACCTCATAGTGTTCTGGGTCACTCCAAAGACTGTGGTGAATTCATCAACCAATGATCCAAGTGCTCGTTTAACAGTTCTTCCCAATGGTACCCTCGAAATCCAAGGGGCGCTTTTGGAGGATTCTGGTACTTATGGGTGCGTGGCAGCCCGCCAGCGCCACTATCGCCCCTACGAGTCTGTGGAGGTCAACGTTGTGATTGGAAACTCAAGCGCAGCCTCTGCAAGTGGCGTGGCACATCGCAGTGGTGCCGAGCATTTCAACACTGCATTCACAACTCTGGCCTCCTGTGTGGTCAGCATCGTACTGGTGCTGCTGTACCTCTACCTCACACCCTGTCGATGCAGAGACAGCCGGGGTGGGTCGAGAGGGTGTGGTGGACGAGCCATCATCCTCTGCTCGGACCCCCGAGAGGTAGAGTCGGGACAGCGGCGGTCGAATGGAAAGCGGGTGGCTTTCTTAGAACCTCAAACAGAGGACTGTGACGTCGGTGGCCCAAAAACGCCACCGCTAAACTTAGGTCAAGTCACTACTGAGGGAATTCTTAAGAATGGAAGTAAGACAGTGGGACAGAACCCCATAGACCCTGCTCACCTAGCATAGCCAGACAATTTCATTTTACTAAGTTGTGTACTCCTCCAGTCTGAGCCTACATATCTTTTTTGTAATTCCAGAGTCTTGGTTCAGTACACACTGGGAAAGAAAAACACCCATTTGATGTAGCCAGTGTACTGTGATTCTTGTGAAGTACTTCTCCTCCTCTGTAGGGTCTGGGTCATTGTTGTCAAGCAGAAAGTGTGGTCCTTTTGTTGGCAGAATTCTTATCATGTTTCCGGTATGCTGTAAGTGCTGTCTGTTTTTCATTTTCACCGCTCATATGGAAATTTCCAAGGTACATCTGGGAAATTGTCACCACAAAGATCGCAAAGATCATATGAATGTGGGAGGATTTTAAATTGGGCTGGGAGTAATATTCACATCTGAGCTGCTTCAAGCATTGGTTATTATAAAGTATATGCATTCATAACATCGAGTCACAGGGGCTGTTGGCTGCCACAGGAACTGGGTCATTTGTATTAACACTCACGACACCTATTGTTACACTTCATGAGTGTGTGAATGTGTGTGGCATCAGGGTGAATTTGTGAACAGTATCAGGGAGTGTCCATGTGGTCCAAGCAAGGAGTTGACCTCAAGTCAACAGAGACAGGTGTACACAGCCTTTAACAATATGCACAGACCAGGTTCAACAAAATACTGAGAATTAGGGATTTTGTCTGTCTTAAATTAAACTCGCACAACGTATGAATCCAGTATAAAGAATACCCCGATAAAGGAAAATGCACAAATGCAAGTAAAATTCGTATATCTCCTCGAGTTTGGTAGAAATCTCTCTTAGAGAGTTATGCATTTGAATGAAAATATACATCATTTGTACCAAAATGGGTCATATGATTTTTGAATGTGAAAGGGGACGTGTTGAAATTCAGGACATGTTGCACCTGCTATTAAAAGTCCACACAGAAATATCCAGCCCCCTCCATTGTGTTCGGGTTGAGCCAAATAGATCTGCATGGATAGATAACCACCAGAGGAAAAGAGCTTTTTTCACTGAATATTTTTGTGAATGACCTCATTTTGGTAAACATAAAAGCATGAATATTCTGTGTCAAAAAAACAAAATGAGAAAACAAAAAAAAGGGTATAAGGCAACGTATGATATCATATTAAACAATGTGAAAAGATGGCAGACTGGACGCTTTGTTTACATTTCTTGCTGTTACAATTGGACCTCACTTCCCGACCTCCTCCTCATTATTCGGACCCACACTTCTACAACCAGTAGTATCATGAGGGGATTGAGCCTTAGTGTTTCAGACAGGAGTCTTGGAGTTCTGGTGCAGCCATGAAGACCTAGTCAGACCACATCAGTGTCACAAAATCAGTAGGAGGTATATGCCAACCCGCCCTTAGCCCACTGTGACCTACATTCCTGTCTGTTTTGTTTGGTTTTATCAGTGTGCATCAATTTCCAATGTACCAAGAGGGTTGTTACAGTGTCTTTGTCTGTACGTGTACATGTAATGTCTTTTTTGCTCTGTTAGACACAAGATAAATTGAAATGTATGTAGAACTGCAATGGTTTTTAAGGACAAAATAAACTGTTTCAATTTTGAAGTATGTGTGTGTTTGTTTCCTTCACATGCAGATGTGTTGCTGTTTGACTTGTTTCGTCTGTATCTGCATCATTATTTGACCTCTGGCTGTGGTGCAATCTTTACTGGAATTACTCCGATGTGGAGTGACATGACTAGAAAATGAAAAGTAGTGTTACATCAGTGGGATTTAAGGAGGGCAAATAACCTCTTAGTGAGTCAACAAATCGCATTTTCAAAAATCCTCTTACACGCATTTCCAGTGTATGCGGGGAAAAAGGCAAAACCCAGACTTTATTTTTGTGCACTTGTCAGTCAAAAGCTTTTTCACATGAAATGACTATTGTAATGCTTCATGCTGTCATTGGCAGGAGGCCATTTGCAGGTGTTGAACAGAGGTTGCAGGTAGTGGCAGATCCCAGCGGGACTAATTTAAGAATCCCAACACTGTTCGCTATGACAAGGTGCTCTCATTGGTCAGCGTCGTGAGATTTAGAGACTGTTGGGAGTTTCAATAAGTTGTCCCTTTACTCACATATATTGTTTTACTGATGAATAATGAA
>JAFBJT010091169.1:74820-93138 GCA_016785325.1 Chascanopsetta lugubris | reverse complement strand
TAGTTTGTGTGCGGGGAGGTTATTTTTTCCCCACCGGCTATTGTGTTAGCGAGGAGGGGGCGAAAAAAAAAAAAACAGAGGTTCTGCTTGACCACGTAAATTGCAGGGACTATCCTCCGTATGTCACGGTTAGCTTAAAGCTAACGGTTTAATGCACAGTGTGATTGAGCATTCAGCATACTCGCCTATTTGCATATCCAAAGAAATAGCGGAGATTAAGGTGAAAACCCCGTTGAGAAGAGGGAAAATGATATGGTTTGATTATGGGTGTCTCCATAGCAGAGTGTGTACGAAGTCGTTAGGGCTCAGCAGCTGCTTCAAATCTGCCTCAATATGTCACAGTGTTGCTGTTTATTCAACGAGGCCAGCCCTTAGGACAATTAGCTTACATGCTAACATTCTATGTGTATTCTTTTCCCCTGTAGCTGTGATTTCTCCCCCCTCCTCCTCTTCTTGACACTGTCCACGGTGGACGTCCCCTCCCTCTGCCTCCCCTGCTAGTTTTTTTATCCATAGAGTCAACACACTGGGAGGGGGGGAAACACCCAGGTGTCAGGTTACAAAGCAAATGCTTTTATGTAGATTTGAGACAACAAGATAAAGGGTCAAGGAAAAAGTGATATGAAAGGTGGAGATGTCAGCTTTCACCCGTTAGCCGGTGTGTTAGCTGTTAGCAAGGCCACGCAGGCTGCCTTGTTAAATGGCTATAGTGGAGAAAGCAGTTAAAGGTCCAGTGTGTCAGGTTATGCTGGAATTGTATCTATTCATTGATGGGAGAAGTTGGAATCATTAGTGTATCAACACCTAAATGCACACATTTTCATAACTCTAGAATTAGCCCATGATTATTATATTTAATAGTGGGAGTGGGTCCTCTCTATGGAGGCAGCCATTTCTTTAAACAGAAGACTAGAATGGACCAACTAAACAGCCTTTTCAATAACTGAGGACTGGCCATAGATTCTACTTGCCTGGGAGGTTGAATATTCAAATGGACCAACGTTATTATTGATTGACATGAACTCCTACACACTAAACCTTTGTAAAGAAAATTGTGCTTAAACAGGAATAATGGACAAAAACTGATTCTGATTTTACACAGCTGATACTGATTAGAAGTTAACGAGGCTGATAACAAATGTTTGATGCTATGTGTTTGTAAAAAAAATGATGACATCATTGCAAAGTCTAACTCAATATTTTAGTTGAAATGCCTCAATTAAATGTTTCACTCAAACATCAACATCAATACAGATGATCTGCAAAATATCCAGCCGGCTGCCAGTTTATTTGACCCATTAATAATAATAATAATAATAATAATAATAATAATAATTATTATTATTATTATAAGCTACATATCCTTAAAACAAAAGCAACCAAACGTACAACTGTACAAAAAAATGGACTCGACCTCAGTTACAGCACAACAACCACATCTGGGTCCGAGAACATGTGCAACAAGTTGATTAAGAATGTCGGTGCAAATGTATCCCATCTGAGAGGAATTATTCTTCTGAGACGTGACTTTATGCACAGTTACATAACTGTCTGTACAGCAGGAAGCAACTCGGTGGAGAGAGAGAAACCTATGCGCAGATTTCTGCTTCTTCTCGTTGGGCTAAACGTTTCCGAATGAGCCAAAGCTGACGTATCTCATTGCTGAGAATGGAGTGTTAACGCCTTAGATGACCCCCTGCAGACTGCGTAATGCAAGCACTCTGGGTTCAGACAATGTCAAGACAACTTTTAATATCAGTGGCGTGTCTCTATTATTCAGTACAACTGCTTTGAGTTTGAGCTTGATTTGATATTTACATGGAACACATGTATTTTCCTTTGCAGATCTGTTGCATCAGATAGCTGTTTTTGGACGAGGGAAGCTCTTGTTGCATCCGTCACCAGTTGAAGCCAGGACACATTTGTACAAAAGGGATAAAAGGCACAAAATCCGCCGCAGTACAAGTGATCAACGCTGCGTTCAGGTCCATCCTCCTCTTTAGCCGAAGATGTACAGCAGTGCCCGCTCCGTTGCAAGAGGGGACGCCAACCACAGCGGAGGCAGAGATGGAGGCGGCAGCGGTACCCAGGGGTCGGGCCGCTCCCCTCGCCTCCCCCGCTCCCCTCGAATGGGACACCGCCGCACCAACAGCACCGGGGGCAGCGGGGGCGGACCTGGAGGAGCGGGAGGCAAGACGCTGTCCATGGAGAACATCCAGTCCCTCAACGCGGCCTACGCCACCTCAGGGCCGATGTATCTGAGTGACAACGAGGTCGCCATGGGAGGGGACCATATTCCTAAAAGCGGAGGGACAGTGACGACCATGGGGAGACAGAGGGTGACGTACGGCTCCAGGAGCAGCAGCGCTGGAGTGGTGGCTGCTAGCACCCCCAATATTTCCACCTCAGTGCCTGCCAACGCTGTGTTGCCGGTGGGGATGATGGCGGGCGATGCCCTCGCCTTCGGGGACCACCACATGGCGTCCACTGTGCCCCATTCTCTGCGGCAGGCCAGAGACAACACCATACTTGACCTGCAGGCACAACTAAAAGAGGTATTTTGTTTATTCTCGTCTGTCGAGGATGCAAAGGTGTCACACCTGCACACACAGTATTTATATGCGCGACTCCTCTTGTCTCGCCCCGTCAGGTTCTGCGTGAAAATGAGCTGTTGCGGCGGGATGCGGAAGTCAAGGAGAGCAAGCTCAGTTCCTCCATGAATTCCATCAAGACCTTCTGGAGCCCGGAGTTAAAGAAGGAGAGAGCCCTCAGGAAGGACGAGGTTTCCAAAATCACCGTCTGGAAGGAACAGTACCGTGTGATTCAGGACGAAGCTCAGGTGAGCGTTTTCTTTATTTACCTTTTATTGTAATAGGTGCCTCTGTGCCATTGTTTTTATTGTCGACCCGAACAGATCGGCCTGGTTCAGTAATATAGGACTTGGGAAATGCATTTCACACTGTGTGTCAGCCTCAGCACTCAACCTCTTTCTCCTCTCTCTGCATAGGTTGCAGGCATTTTTTGAACATCCAGTTAATCCTCTTATACGCCGCTATATGCTTGTCGTTGCTTACAGATGAAAGAGGCCGTAAATCTAATGGCCGCATTAGCATCTCTTTGAGAAACGGCGCAATGTGGCAAGGAGGATTAAAAAAATGTGGAGATTTGAAATTTAATTTAAATGTAGGTAAACATGTAGTAGATTAAACACGGCTAAAAAGCTGGTAAACCATGTCACATATTGCTGTTATGTTTTTAATTGCAATCTTTTTACGAGTATTGGATTTAACGTCTAATTGTGGGTTGTCCAATATTATGCATTTTTGTACAACAAATTAAATTGACAAAAAACAAACAAATTGCCCAAGCTAATTTTGTTTGCCTTGGATTTGAATTTAAGTTTTAGCAAAATTTGTGACCACCCCTTGTCCCATCAATCTGTATTCCTCAACATATAGACACTGTATGCACACGTTTCATTCTATTGCATGGATTCATTCAATAAATATAATTGCTTGATCTATTTCTAAAAAAAATCCTATTCCATCTTGTGGGAACGGAGCAAATGAGGTTTCAGTAATGAAGAGAAATAGTCTTCGTGATTGTTAATGAAGGGGCAGACCTGTGTCATTTTCTGTTTTCACTCGCGCTGAGTCACAGACTCACACCGAGGACTAATTCCCAGTGATGTCCAACTATGGAGGGCAAATTAGTGGGTGTTGTAATTTAAAGATTTCTGTTTTCGTTTTTTCAAGTCTCCACCTCCAAGCACACACACACGCGGGCGCAGTATAAGGCAATCTGATTAATTATAGCTCCAGTCACACAGCGTGGCCTCAGTGCACACAGGCCCAGCTGGCTGTGTCTACATCTGCAGTCGTATGTTTATGTGTCGTTTTGAAGCATTGCTGTGTTTGTTGTTCTCATATTTCCAGTGCCATTTATCATTGACTGATAAGTGTCTGCTATTATTTGTTTAAAGGTCCAGTATGCAAGATCTCAAAATAATTTTCTAAATATCTGTTGACAAGTGGAATGTAGAAGTAATTCGACCAGTGTTTGCATAATCACTCGAGTTTATGTTATTGTAGAATCAGCCCTATATATTTACTTATGGCGTGGGTCCTCCCTCTGAAGGCCGCCATGTTGCGCCTCCATGATTTGGCATTGAATGGACGAACTAAACTCTTGAGTTATAATGATAATTGAAGGCCATCATAGGTTCTCTTGCACGCGTGGTGGAAGAGTTGGAAGAGATGAGCAATAGTTACCTGCAACTTCAGACTCTACCCCAAAGCGTATGAAGTCGCCTGTATTGCCCTGTTACTATTTAAATGTCTGTTAGCTAGGCCTTTCCTTGAAAGTGAATTCATCATCAAATGCTAATAGTTACTGATCATGACGTTTTAGCAAATGATATTCAGTATTGGCAATATGGCATCAAATAGTTTAAAGATCATACAGAAGGGAGAATGGGGGCGGGGGAGAGAAAGGCCCGTGAATCACTCTCTGAGGAATCTTAAACATTTGAACCTTCTATACCGTGTGTTCTGAGGTTTACGTGTTTCCCTGCAGAGGTTTTGGTTTTTTCGTGCACCGTCTCATCATGAGCTGTGACTTACTGTTTGGATCAGTTTAGTTAAAGCATCACATCTCATAAGCTTTATGCCCTTTCAAATGCCTGACTGTTATCTCTCCTCAGGCAGAGAAAGGGAGTGAGAATATGGGAGGGGCAGGGAGAAGGTGTCGGAGTGTGTCTGTGATGTGTGTTGTCGTGCTTGTCCGTGCATGCATCTCCGTGCGCGCGCGCGCGTGTGTGTGCGCGCGTGTGTGTGGACTGGAGGATCGGTGCAGTCACAGCAGTGAGTCAGCCTTAGTCAGGGGGTGGAGAGGGTGATTGTAAGGGAGGGCTAGTGAGAGGAGAGGAGAGGTGAGAGTGTTGGAGGGAAGAGATAGAGACAAGGTGGATGAATACTGTGAGGAGGAGGAGGAGAAGAAGAAGAGGGAGCGAATGACAAAAAGAAAAAGGGGGAGGCGGCCAGAGGAGAGAAATGATGGCAGACACTGACTTCTCTCTTTGTTCTGTCGTCTGCAAACGGTCACAGCTGGTTCAGACCAGAGTGTAACGCAGCCTTGTGTTACCGTCTCGCAGCAGCAGCAGCAGCAGCAGCAGCACTGCCAAGTGTCCATGGCGTCAGATGCCACAAACAATGCAATCCTATACTGGGCTGATTGTGTTTCACTACTTGTATTTGTCTTGGCATGAAATGTAACACTGTCCGCAACTCATGACTGTTGGGGATGCGCCTGTCAGGGCCCTGCTACATTTTCAGTCACGATTAGAGGCTGCTTGTTAAACAATTTATGAGACACTGTGAGATCTGGGTCAGAAACATTCAAATAAGCCATCTATGTTTTCAGCCGAGACTTGTGTAAATAATTTTGTACCAGAGGTTAGCAAACAGAGAAGGGCCGGATGAATGACTGATCACACGTATATGTCTCTTATTCGTCCTCAGCATCTCCAGATGACTGTCCAAGCTCTCCAGGATGAGCTGAGGATCCAGAGGGACCTCAACCAGCTGCTCCAGCAAGACCCCGCCAGCCAGGGTCGAGACCTGGCCCTGACATCTGAACCCACAGAGGAGAACTACCGGCGGCTACACACCGAGCACGAGCGGCAGGCCAAGGAGCTCTTCCTCCTGAGGAAGACCCTGGAGGAGATGGAGCTGAGGATCGACACGCAGAAGCAAACCCTGGGAGCTCGAGATGAATCCATCAAGAAACTTCTGGAGATGTTGCAGAGCAAAGGTTGTTTCTAGCCTCCAGAGTCACAAGGCGGCATGTTTGCTCGTTCCCCTGTAGGCAAATAGATTCTGATACTTGAAATAGAATATAAGTAAAAGTTTGTTGGTTTGACTTTCTGCACAAATATTTGAGTTCTCCCAGGCTACTTCTTCAGATTTGCGTTGGCGCTGCTTTCTTTTCCCTCTCATCTCAACCTAAACCACCCCCCTGTCGGCCATACATAGCTTTCTTTTCTCTATAAATTGACCACAATGCTTGCTTTTAAAACCCAAGCATGGTTTCAAGGCTTTAAACATTCAAGAGCTGTCTGTCAGAGAGAGTATAGGAGCACAAAGTTCTCAAAATATAACGGATGAGAAAGTGGAACATACTGTGCATCAATATAAAAACACATTTGTTCTAAAATACCGGCTCATAACATACAAAAAGAAAACACGTCTGTAAAACCGTCTCCAATCCTGTGTTGTTTTGTCCAAGGTAATCAAAAGCCTTCAGATAGCTGTAATAATGACTCAAACCTTTAGCTACACCAGTGTCTCTGCACCGAACACCCCATAATAACTGGGCTGTTGTGTTTTCTGTGTCAGGTCCGTCTGCCAAGGCATCAGAGGAGGACCAGGAGCGGACCAGGAGACTGGCTGACGCTGAGATGCACAGGCATCATCTCGAGAGTCTGCTGGACCAGAGGGACAGAGAGATCACTGCACTAAGAGAGGTGAAGCCGGTTTCTGTGGAACAGAGTACACTCGAGTTCAGATCCGGTTGTTGAAATGTGTTTTTCATAACCCAGCAGGAGCTGCACCGCCGGTACGAAGGAACCCCTGAGTCCACAAAAACAAAGGCTCTACAAACGGTCATCGACATGAAGGTGGGGAATTAAATGGAGCCGTGTAGGTGATGATGTATGCGGTGGATGAAACTCTTTGCTTGTGTTAACTCCTCTTGGTCAATTGCAGGATGCAAAAATTAACTCAATGGACCGGAGCTTGCGGGACATGGAGGAGGAACTGCTGATGCTGAAATCCAACGGACTTCTGAGCTGTGAGGAGCGTCAAGAGGAGATGAAGCAGATGGAAGTTTACCGCAGCCACACCAAGTTCATGAAAAACAAGGTCAGAGAAGACCGGGTGTTAAGTTTGACAGCACTGGTATTATAATCCACGACCCTGAGATTTTAAAATGTTTTGTGTCTGCGTGCGATTGTTGTCAAGATGGAGCAGGTGAAGCAAGACCTCTCCAGAAAGGACACCGAGATGCTGGGTTTGCAGACCAAACTGGAGACACTGACCAATCAGTTCTCGGACAGCAAGCAACACATCGAAGTCCTGAAGGAGTCCCTCACCGCCAAGGAGCAGCGAGCGGCCATTTTACAGACAGAGGTTCAATATATTTATTTCTGAGTGATTTCACGGCATCCACAGCGCAAAACTTACTGTATGTTTACTTGGTCCCTGTAGGTCGATGCTTTGCGTCTGCGCTTGGAAGAAAAAGAGGCCAGTCTGAATAAGAAGAGCAAACAGATCCAAGAAATGTCTGAAGAGAAGGGAACACTCAACGGAGAAATCCACGACCTCAAAGACATGCTGGAGGTCAAAGAGCGCAAAGTTAACGTGCTTCAGAAAAAGGTGACTCGAAGTAAAAGCCTCGTTGGGCCTCGCCCACAAAGATGCATCCGTTGATTCCCTGATTTTGACTGACGGTGTCCTGTTTTTGCTCGGCAGATCGAGAACCTGCAGGAGCAGCTGAGGGACAAAGAGAAGCAGATGAGCAGCCTGAAGGAGAGGGTCAAGTCATTACAGGCAGACACTTCCAACACAGACACTGCCCTCACTACACTGGAGGAGTCTCTGGCTGAAAAGGTGAAGTCGGGTCTGGTTAAAGTAACAGGGCAACTAAAAAATTGGAGCTGGTGTTTATTTGCGTGCGTTTTGGTCGACCCTCTTTTAGGAGCGCATCATCGAGCGTCTAAAGGAGCAGCGAGACCGAGACGACCGGGAGAAGACGGAGGAGCTCGACACTAACAAGAAGGAGCTGAAGGAGTTGAAGGAGCGACTGAGTTTACTGCAGGGAGACCTGTCAGACAGAGAGGTGAGGAACACGCGCTCACACGGAGACAAGAAAATGATGAGTCATACATGCATGTCATATTCAATATTTTCTGTTGTCTTGTTTGCACGATGCTCTGGTTGCTCCTCTATAATTTCAACCTTTGCTCTGTGTAGACATCGCTGTTGGACCTGAAGGAGCATGCGTCATCGCTGGCCTCCTCAGGGCTGAAGAAGGACTCAAAACTCAAGAGTCTTGAGATTGCTTTGGAGCAAAAGAGGGAGGAGTGTCTGAAAGTGGAGAATCAGCTCAAAAGGGTAAGACGGCGACTCCACACGGCCTGTCTTTAAATATCTTCTCCCGTCTCTGTTCACAAACCCTCAGGCTGATGTCAACCATTTTGTCCTCCTCTCGTCAGGCTCAGAATGCAGCCCTGGAGGCTCAGGCCAACACCGAGCTCGCTGAGCGCATTAAGAACCTGGAGCAGGAAGTGGCCCGCCACAAAGAGGACTCTGGGAAGGCCCAGGCCGAGGTGGACCGCTTGCTGGAGATCCTCCGGGAAATGGAGAACGAGAAGAACGACAAAGATAAAAAGATCAATGAGCTGGAGGGGTACGTGTACACGGAGACTTAAAAGTCAACCATTAACGTGCGTTTGAACTTTGTCATGACCGCGCGTGGTGGTGCAGAAGTAAGATCATCCACAGATTGTGGTGTCTCGTTTTGCACCGAGGGTTCCCAACATCCAATCCCATCCTTGCTGTCCTCTTCTTGTGTCCTTAATCGCTTTGCATTTTCCCTCTCCGACTTAATGTTGCCCTGGAGACTGTTGCCCCTGAATCATTGAATGGTGTAATTTGACCGCCTGCCATTTGGCATTTCCCCTGTATTGTGGTGAATGTTTCTAGCGGCCATATTTCTATGCCGGTCTTTTCTTCTGGTGGTGTCCTTTTTATGTTGTTACATCAGACCATGAATAATCCAAGCATTGATGTACCTGATATCTTCCCCCTTTCTCTCCTTTCCTCTGAATATTTGCTCCTAAGTCTGAATCGGTCTCTCTCTTAAACTGCTCTCTTGTCTTTTCACCGGAAAATCTCTCACCCCACCAGTTTGGCCCCCAGGTTAGTATTTGTTCCTTTTCTCACTCTCTCTCCCTGACATCTTTTCGACGTTGTCGTCTTCTCACATTTCTCTCCTTTTGTTTATCACCACCCTCTTGCTTCTCCATAGTCCCGCGGTGCTGCAAGCGATTGCCTTAACCTGACACACCATGAATTCTGCTGCTTTTCTTTTACCTTCGCCAATGTTCATTTTTCTTCTGTTGCATTCTTATGATTCTGTTTTTCATCCATTGTCAAATCTGGCTTTTGATTTGCTGGCTAGCAGCAAGCTTTATTGTTAGGATTCTTTTCTTTCTATGATGGCCCTCATGCTCACATGAAATAATGCTGACTGCACATCACTTTTCAGCCACACGTGTCGCAACAGTCATTTAAAACATTATTTATTTGTTCTTTTTTCCATCGTTATGTTTTCAGTTGGAATCCCAAACGTTTCAAATATGTAATGTCAGATGGAGCCACTGACTGGCTTGCACACGAACACTAAATCTAACCCCACCTCTCTTCGCCCTTTTAGGCAGATGAAGGATCAGACGAAGAAGGTGGCCTCCCTGAAGCACAAGGAGCAAGTGGAGAAAAGCAAGAACGCTCGACTCATGGAGGAGGCGAGGAAAAGGGATCACAACCTATCCGAGACCTCCCAGCAGGTGAAGGTAAAGCTCACACGTGGATCGCTGGGACAGCACGGACTCTGCACAGCTGTGTTAGTATTTTCTGATGAACCAAAACTTGACCTCTCTCTGCCCCTGCACCGAAGGACTCTCTGCGTCAGAAGACGGAGCGCATAGAGGAGCTGGAGGAGGCCCTGAGAGAGAGCGTTCAGATTACCGCTGAGCGAGAGATGGTGCTCGCGCAGGAGGAGGCTGCCAGGTCGCTGCAGGAGAAGCAGGTAGACAAATCCCCCCCCCACACAACACGCGGTATCACGTCAGAGCAATATTACTCAAACCACAGGATCGTCGTCATCATCATCATCTGGCAATACACGCAAACCTAGAAACAACATATACACATACAAATAAATACTAAAGTCCTGAGATTCGTCCCCCCACCCCCTTTCAGCTTTGACTTGTCATGGTGGTGTTTCTCATCCCTGTCTTCACCTTCCTCCTGTCCTCCGGCCTCCTCCTCTCGCTGAGTTCTCTTATCTTTTCTTGTCGTTTTCTCTCTTCTACACACTGCCTCTCAGAAGCACTCACTCAAACCAATGCATGAGTCGAACCTCGCCCACATAAAATGGTCTAAGGTATGAGCCCAGTATGTGTGACCTCCATCAGTGAGCCCCAAGTGCTTACATGGGGTGGATTCAGCAGCGGCAACACCTCCACAATTCATGCAGTCCCACACAACACGCCCCCACCCCACCCTCCCCCACACGTTTGTGAAGTTTGGTCACTGTTTGAGTCGAAGTGTTGTCGGACTGTATGTCTTTGCAAAGTGTTGCAGGTGTTCCCAGCTCATGTATATATTTAGATGTCATTTCCTTTACCCGCTGTTTGCTTATAAAACATGCTAAAACTGCTCAAACGTTAAAGGTATAGTACGCAGGATTTTCTTAAGTAGATATTGAGTAATGGAATGCCCCCCCCCCCTTCTCAGCCTGTGCTTTCACATTGTCTTGTTTTGATGTGTAAAGGTTGTTTTTGGGCAACGGTGTTTGGACAGGTAAGTGTTTTGGCGGGTTAGCCTCATTAGCTTAATGACGTATCTGCATTTCTACAACAAGTGTGACACTCCCATGAATAGCAATTCAAAGTCCTATTGGCCTTGTTGGGTTGGAGGAGGGGCAGCTCTCACTGGTATGTTTACAAACACCAACCGAGTAAATCCTGCATACTATACCATTAAATATCCTCTCATTTTGACAATTTTGGGATGGAGTATTTACTCTTGGACCTGTATATGAAGCAAAGCGACTCATGTCTTTCTAAGTGAATAGCAGGTAAATAAATGAAGCACCGTAGCACCTGTGTTCTAGTTGATCTTCAGTCTTTCTCTTAAACCCACAAATTCCACCCCTGCACTTTATTAGAGCCTTTTATTATGACAAATCATTTTAAAAGTCTCATTAAAAAGCCCCCCACCTTCACTGTTGGATTTAGTTCATCTCTTCTTCATCTATTTATGATTGAATTGTTTGTGTGTGTGTGTGTGTGTGTGTGTACCTACCTAGATGGAGGAGCTGCTGGGGGCCATGGAAAAGGTGAAACAGGAGCTGGAGTCCATGAGAGCCAAGCTGGCCTCCACCCAGCAGTCTCTGTGTGAGAAAGAGGCACACCTCACTACCCTACGAGCTGAGCGCAGGAAACACCTGGAGGAGGTGCTGGAGATGAAGTAAGAGAGAGACACACACACACACACACACATGCATAGACTCAACGTTGTTATTGATCGCTACATTCATCACGTAAAATGTCATCCCATTCTGGCCTTCCCCAGCTGGCAGGATGTTTTGTGCGATGAATTATAAATGATAATTGGGCTATTTACTCGTGTGGTTAAATGCCATCTTGGTGCCTCCCCGACTCCAACAGACAGGAGGCACTGTTGGCCGCCATCAGCGAGAAGGACGCCAACATCGCTCTTCTGGAGCTGTCGTCCTCCAAGAAGAAGAAAACCCAGGATGAGGTGGCTCTGCTGAAGAGGGAGAAGGACAGACTGGTGCAGCAGCTCAAGCAGCAGGTACCGAGACGGAAGCCACTCTCGTCGTTCGAACCCCATGTTGTTTCCGACGTGTCTCACTTGCAAAGTGTGTAAGGCTACATGACAGAGTGCAGGGGATTTCGTGTCCTGTAGGGGGGGTGGGGGGTTTAGAAAGAACAGACTCTGCCACTGTGACTTTACTCACAACAGTGAGTGTAACCACCAGGCACCCTGCTAAACCACCATGCCAAATACTTTGCCATAAAAGCCCAGAGGATTTTTTGTACCAGGGAGAACCTTTCCCACTGAAATCCCTGGATGAAGATATTTTCCCTTCCGACACTCAACCCTCCCCCTCTCTCTCTCTCTGCAGAAAAATAGCTGATTTTAAACTATTAGAAGTGGTGGTGCAAGCAAGGACCTGCTCCTGGTGTAAACATACAAGGCCTATTCCTCATAGAAATACAAAATAGAAATGGCCCTTGCATTTGCACATGCTGAACTTATTATCATCCCAGAAGTCTCCTGTGGCTTGTTATTTTTTCATGTTGTGATGTTAATAAGATTGTTCTTGGAATTCTCTCTCTTTTTGAATTCTCAGACTCAGAACAGGATGAAGCTCATGGCAGACAACTATGAAGACGACCATTTGAAGACGGCCCCTGACCACACAAATCACAAACCCTCTCCAGATCAGGTGACTCGCATCACCTCCAGTCATGTCTATATTTCATCTTTAACAGCTTCTCTAAAAAAAATGTTTTTGCCTCCAACTGATGATTAACAAGTTATTATTATTATTAAGAACTTTCACCTGATATCTTCTGTATTAAGTGAGCTCTAATTCTTTTATCATTTTTCTTGTTTTGCTCTTTAACACACTAACCCAAATGCTCTTCTCTATTGCTGCGATTGGCTTACGTTGTGGCTAAACAGGATGATGAGGAGGGTATTTGGGCATAGCCAACATTTGCCCTCCCTCTCTCTCTCTCTCAGCCATTTTGTTCAGAAAGGGTGAGCTAATGTGAAAAGCCCAGACCCCGTTGCACCTTTTCGGTCATCATTGCTCTGTGGCATGTTGATGTGTTTTCCATTCATTCATCCTTCCTCTTCTCTTAATGGTTGTGGTCACTGTCATCATCCTTCTCACTCATCCTGTGCTTCACACACTGTTTGTTATTTGCTCTTTAAGTGGCTTATGGGATCGGGGTCAGTGGTGTGTGCGTGTGTGCGTGTGGGTGTGCGTGTGTGTTTGCATGCACACACTAAGAGGATGAGATGAGCTTGATCCCAGCTCAGTCTCACTCACCTCAAACTAAAGCATCTTAGCTCTGCATGTTACTGGCCTGATGCTAATGCATGTTAATGAATTTTGACTGATATACACACACAGGTGTTGCGTTAGATAATGGGTTACATTTTTTACATAACAATTCCTGGAGTCAGAGCTGTACAATGAGTGTACTGTGAAATGCGATGGGTTCCTAATCATGCATGTGGATGACGATGTTTCCTTTTTTCCCCACGAAGAAGACTTGCTCCTGTCTGTCAAATTGTGTCTTGTGCTTGGGTCTGTCAGCTCGTCCGTCCATTGAAACAGGAGCAAAGGTCGTTTCACTTCATCCCTTGACTCCATCTCCCTCTCTTCCCCCCCTGCCCCCCCCCCCCCCTCTCTGCAGATGATACCCCCTCTACTAGCCCTCTCCCAGAACCGCAGTAAGCTCAAGCTCTACATCGCCCACCTGACGGATCTCTGCCACGACCGGGACCCCAGCATTCTCAGCCAGCTCACGCCACCCTCTCACTACCACGACAGCGACCCCGACGACTGGGAGGAGGAGCTCCAGAAGATGAGTGCCGAACAGGTAGAGGAGAATCGATGCCTAGCGATCTCTTTTTCTGTTTTTCAAACCCAGTGTGGAGCCCGTCTTGCCCCGAGTCAGAAGCTCCCACACCTCTCTGTCTCCTCTGCGTCGCATCGCATGTTCTCGATTAGATGCCGAGTGTGTAACTGTTGCTCGGATCGAACCACATTCAAAAAGAGCCTAAACTCCACACCGTCTTCTCCTCAGTTGGAGCGGGAGCTGGAGGTGTGCGAGAGGGAGAGCGGCGAGCTGCAGGAGTATGCCAACTCTGTTCTTCAGCAGATCGCAGACTACTGCCCCGACATCCTGGAGCAGGTCGTCAACGCCCTGGAGGAGTCGTGCTGACGACTCTGACCTGGGACACGCAGCTCGGCTGAATCCTGGTCCTGATAACAAACCCCAGGTGGTCCTACCTCCACGCAGCGAGGCCTCCGGAATAATGAAAGTAAGGAAGAAAGTAGCGTGGGCATCATCACGTACCCGCTGAGCTCTTAAGTCTTTGTTCCCTTTTGTCCACCCTGGAACAAACTCCCCCAAACACCCCCCAGTGCTTTCCTCTCTATTGTGTCAGGCCTGCAAAAATCAAACGAGGGATGTTCGCAGTCTTATCAAATGGTTGGCCAATAGGCCACTTGGTGTAAATATCGCATTACTCACTGCAAACTGAGATCTGATCAATTAGTGATGACCTCGGCAGATGGTGGGCTCGCTGCGGGAAGAGAAGAACCAACACCCAGACACATATGTCAGGCGGGCGACCGCGGGGTCATCTCAGAAGTTAGACATTTCAAATTTTGTCCACTCGCGAGCCAAAGCGAATTTGATTTTTGCTCGTAGGCGGCTCGCCTGCAAAAACACCGCCGCCGCTCAGCCGGGGACAGGTGCGTTGGGAGGGAAAGAATTTCACACGAGAGACGCAAAACTTTCTGCACAAAGTTTCCGAGCATACTGCCAACCTCCCTCTCCCCAGACGGCCGCGTTCACAGCAGGAAGCACTAGATCAAGCACAGTTACCTCAGTCTTTTTCACCCCGTTAGATTTCTCTCTCTCACAAACCTTTAAAAGTTCAAACGGGGGTGAATCCATTCCTCACAATGGGCAGGAAAGCACTGTCAGTCTTTGGGAGATCCGGGGGAGCTGCTACATCGAGAGGGAAGAGGAGCCACGTAGACGCTATGATTATCATCGCTGGTGCTCCCCGAGTATGTGGGACCCACACGTTGGTTAGCTAGAGAACAGCTGCAGGAGCCTGATCATCACTTTTCTTTAACCAAATAAAATGCAGCTGTTGTCCAAATGGTTGGGACCTGTCCGTGTAGTCAGGATTTAGCTTGTAGGTACATTGGGACTGTGTCGAGTCACCAGGGACCCGGACCTGACCTTTGACACGTATAACCGCTCAGAATCCAGTCACTCTTCAGCTTTCAGTGTACGAGAGAGAGAGAGAGAGAGGGGAAAAGGAAAGGGAGGGGGGAGAAAAAGCTTTTACTCTTGGTGATGTATGGATCTATTTTCTTTTCATTTTTTTTTTGACGGTTTTGCACACAGCGTCCACTTGTTCATGAGGTATGCAATGTTTCCGTTGAGAACGTTTCCAGTGGCCTTGGAGCATGCACAGAGATCAGTACTGGACCTACTGCAGGGAGGAGATACTGTATGTTCCTCTGTAATATTGGTGCTAAGGCATGATGTAGGGAATTCTTTCTTTGTGTCAACTCATCCAAAGTTTCTAGAGATTTCACTTAAAGGAGCATTAGGGAACTTTGCAAAAAAAAAAATCCTTCCTAGGGACATTTGTGGTCGTAGAATAATAAAGTAGTGGGTCGTGGCTTCCTGTACTCTCCCTCCAGCCAACACTTGAGCTAAGCTTAAAGGTGCAGTGTGTACGATTTTTGTCACAAAACAATTTTCTTCATGAATTTACAATCATCTAAATGTTGTTGTTTTTATTCATTAACCTTAAATGAGCCCATGAACGTTTATTTACATGAGGAGCGGGTCCTCTACTACGGGGGCTGCCATGTTTTTATAGTAGTAAAAGCAGACTTACTCAACATGTATTGAGTTTTAATGACAACTGAAGTCGACCATAGGTTCTCCTTCATGCTCAGAAGAGTGAGGATGAGGTGATGGATACAACATGCAACCTCACCTCTAGATGTCACCAAATCGTACACACTGCACCTTTAATCGCTGAGGCCAAGCTAGCCAACTAAAGCTAGCGTTCACCTGCTGGTAAGCAAAAGAGTTGTGGTTGTTTCAACCTGGCGTCACCACAGACCAGTGTGCACATGAGTTTGCAGTTCACTCGTTAGTGGACTTCATCTCTGATCCTTCGCACACTGTGTCACTCGCTCTCTAAAGAGGCCGCCTGCACTCAGGACCTCTAGGAGCAGAGGTCACACTGACGTCCATTAAACCACTTAACCCTATCGCTGACCACAGGCTGACAGAGACAACACGGTGAGTCTTATATAAATACCTGTTCTCTGCTTAAAAAAAAAAAAGAAAAAAAGTTGCCTAATGCACCTTTAAAGCCCACTTGATCTTTCGTTCCAGAAAATGAGCCTTTGATTTCCTTGTGTTTGTCCAGTGGATTACAAAAAGGAGTAATGCCTCCTTTTATTGTTGTGTTGTTTTTCCGGACTCTTCAGGGCTGAGGTTTTTAATTACTAAGTGCATCTACATTTACAAGAAATGAAAAGTCACTTTTCAGCAGATTTTGAATTTTTAGATCAGTTTGTAAATAACGTGATATTTAACACGTACAGTGACTGAATAAAGGTAATTAAGTGGAAGGTGTTGTGTGTTCTTAAAAAAACAAAACGAAAAAGAAATCAGAGAAGATACAAGCAGTGCCGTTTGTCTTCTGTGTCTAATTTTGTCTCCGGGACAAAATGTGTGTGTGCGTGTGCGTGCGTGTGTGTGACAGTACTGCCATAACTTGCGGAAAGTCATGTTCTATAGAGATATATATATATAAATATAATACTTATATATGAAAATAATGTTTACTGTATGGATATGCATTGAATGTTTGCACAGAATCTGGAGGAGCAAGCTGCTCCGAACAAAAAGACGGTTGAGAAGTGTCAAAAAAAAGAAAAAACCCTGGTGTCAAAATAACGTGTGAACAACAAATGTTTTCAAACCGTGACTGTGTGATGGGAGAGTACGTTTCTTACATTTATTTCTAATTATCTGTTATTTTTTATATCGATTTCCACCACATGGCGATGTAAATGTATTTTCCAGAGACTGAGTGTTGTCTTTTTGTTTTTCCTCTGACCCGTTGTGTCATTGTTGATGTCAAAAACAAATGGAACCTGGTGGAATTTAAAGGTGCAGTGTGTAGGATTAAGGAGATCTATCGGCACAAATTCAATATCTTATATTCAATATTCAATTCTTTGTTTGTTCGAACTGAGACCATAACATTCTACTCCTCTGTGGAAGCTGCCATGACCGAACACTTACAACAGGGCTTTTCATATTTGTTATGTCAGCCATTAAAGGTTGAGGCATGGAGCATTATAACCTGGCTCCAATGTGTTCACTTCACTCGCAGAAATCACTGAATCCAACATACTGTGCCTTTAAGTCTCCAACCATCTTCCCTCAGCTGTTGCATAACAGGAACATAAAGTGACAGAACACAACTCGGCATTGGTGTAAAAATGTGTTTTCTAACAAACCTCCTTCAAGGAGGTGATTAACAGATCATTCTCAACTCGCAGTGAAAACAAAGCACATCTCTGGTTTCGGGGATTTGTTGAACAGGACGATTGTTTTTGTACCTCTCGTCTCTGGTGAAGGTTGATTTCTCTGTGCTCCTGACGAACCCACGTCTCAACCACAGCTGGGTTCAGAGAGAGAGAGAGAGGAGCGCTGGGTTCTGTTCTCCCTTATCTTTGGCCAGTGTGTCCCTTGCCCTTGCCTTAATGTCTCGTCACTTCTTTTCCCTCCTCATCAAGGAGCACAGAGCCGATCTGAGGGGCTTCAGTCAAAACTCTTGGTGTTTGATTTTCTTTGGCATCTGGATAAGAAATGTACTGCCTTCTGTCTGTTCGTGTTAAGAATCAAACTGTGTAAAAAGAAAGCAAAACAGACATGTTTGTGAGTTACTTGGATTTTGTATGTATGTAAATAAATAAATTATAAGCCTTGGTTTCTTGTTCACCTTTTTGGACATTTGAGTTTAGCATATCATAGACCATAAACACCCCTTGGTTTATGGTCATTTGAAGTCCGGTATTCGAGCGGTAGGTGATGTGATTTCCATTTCTACAGGCACAAATGGAAAATAACTGCACATTCCTCATGTGTATTAAACTGAAATGTATGATACTGGACTTTTCATTTGCCTGACACACCAAAATGCAAAAAACACTTTTGAAACATTGGCAGGATACAGTGTTAGAAAAGGACGACGGATGTGAAAGATATTCGCCATCTTTATTCATAAATATCACTACTGTATGAATATAAAACAATCTTAAATTACTGCTTTTTTTTTTAAACAAATACTCTGACGCTATCGTTGGAAGCTCCTCAGGAGAAGAAAACCCACTGGTTTAAGTTTAAGGTATTGCATAAAGCCTTGGCAGCATGTTAATTACTATGCATTACTGTAGTCTGCTGATGAACCATTGACAGAAGCATTGCGTGGAACATCGGTCACACACTCGTTTCCTCAGGACAAACGTCGCCAACTATACATACGTAAACAAAGACAAACAGGAGTGATCACCCACTTCAATTTGAAGTACAATTGTCGTTCAATACAAAAAAATACTGGTTACACAAGTAAAAAAAAAAATGCATCGTCAGCA
>JAFBJT010091169.1:48835-72734 GCA_016785325.1 Chascanopsetta lugubris | reverse complement strand
GTAACTTGCATGCAAGTCCTGATATGGCAAATACGGAACATTCGGGAAGATATTAAAGAGAGATATTAATCATGGGATCCACCTGCATGTTGCAGTGTAAAGTCGTGTGCCAAGCGTTGCAGCCGCGATTTATCCTGGATGACAGTCAGAGAGGGGGAATCTGGGAAGCTGGTGGTGCTGGTTGTAGCAATTAAATGGGTTTGTGTTCTGTGAATAACAGTTCAAATAGACGTCCAAAGGATGACAAGAAATAAATGGGAACACAGCAGCAGGGACTATACCTCTGCATCTGAGGCCTGCCACGCCGGTGTGGCTGTGTGTGGAAAACTAACCCAACAGATGCGTTGCACGCCACCTGGCTGATGCATCCCACGGAATACATCATTCAATTCACTGACCCTTTGGAGAGGTGTAGACGGTGAGAAGCAGAGACTGAAATACATATATCAAAATGAATTCCGAGTACATGACTTGTCACATGAGGCTTTAATTTTAGAGCCCTGGTGGAGGAAAAGGACCAGATGTATTACAGGCTGAGATGAATCCTTTTAATATGAATCCTTACATTTCTCACTTCTTGTTATGACAAGCCCCCCCCCCCACCCCCCACGTGTCTACTGGATGTCATTTTCTTCTCTTTCTTCCTCACTAAAAAGCACTGAGTGCCACAGGTGGAGACTCTTATCTCTGCCATTGTGATCAATGCCTCCATGTGACTCATCTCACTGGATAGCAGGACCTTGCTGACCTCGTTTCCACAGAAGATCTGCTACATCTCGTAAAAAAAAATAAAAAATCAGCACGTGCATGTTCACCGAGACACACTCCGCACTGCAGTGGAGTGTTAATAATCCACTACAGGATTGTGACCCAGTGAAAAGTGTTGCCATACAAGCCAGTGAAAGCCCATATGTGCTGTTGGAGGTCAAATAGATTTAATCTTTTATCAGGGAATAATCTCATCATCAACTAGGCATGGTGTCTGAATGTTTTTCCCCTCGGTGTCGCCGTTAACATCAAATGAGGCCAGTGCAATCAGCCCTGACAGATTGAGAGCATGTTACAAGCCCTGTTTGTCACAGGCTGTACCTGCCACTCACCGAGAACAGGAGAGGGAAGAGACAGATCACTTTGTCGCTTGTCTTTTGAATAGGTTTAGGTAAACGGAAAGGAAATAATTTTAGACACCCCCTTGGGGCTACCATGGTGCGCAATGGTTTTGTTGAAAAGTTCCTTGCTCACAAAAAAAATCATACGTATATTGTTTGTGCTAATTCCTTATAATAACCATCCCAAAATCTTTTGTTGAAAGAGCTGTGGAATCTTGTTTTTGTGACGAGAGGGCAAAGCCAATGAATGAAGAGGATGTATTTATTATAGCATCTGCCACACCAGCTGGCAACCATTTTAATCAATCTAGATGACAATGTTTGAATAGCTTGAATTACGCTGTTAGAAATCAAATAAATCGATATAAATACATATATATATATATATATATATATATATACATACATACATACATATATATACGTACACACACACACATATGGACGTAATGGATCATAAATAAAAAGTAAATCAATTATATCACAATTGTTTGCAAAAATCAATCTAGTTCACTTATATTATTTGTCTGCAATGTGCTATTGTTCTCGCAGTATACTGATACTGTCGTACAGTGTGTACAGTATAGTGTCTATACATTATTATTGTCTATACGTACAGGAGAGTTAACAACTGCAGGAATCAAACACATTGTATGCGAGCATTCTGAATTCTGAATAAGTCTAATTGAATTATCATGGTCAACCACACAACATTCTTTTACTTTCAAAAAGCTTCCATGATCTTTCAAAGATGCAGCAGGATATCAGACATGTAGGGAGGAAGAGGGCAGGGGTGTAGTCTTCTGCCTATTTCTCAAATTGTCGACACATAATCACCTGCAACAGGATTAGTTCGGGGGCTCAGGGTCTGTCACTGGGCCCTAAATATGTTTGCCAAAAACCCCAGCTGGCCTTCCCTATCATTTGGACCAGGTAGCGCAACAACCCTCCCTTCCCTGAAAACCCCCCAGGAGCCTGCCATGCCGCCATCTTTTTCTACATCCTCTTGTCCGTCTTTCCACCCACGTCTGAACAAACCCGAGTTTTTCTCTCTCCTCTTTAATTTGAAGTCGAAATCATCTTTAAATTAACAGATGAGATGGACGTCTTAACCGTTCCTTTAAAGACTCTTTGACTCACCGTATGCCCATGTCGGGATCGGTGTTAGTGCAGTGTCAGCATTTGCTGATCAAAGTATTTAAACTGCAATTTTTGTATTATGTAAATGATTGAACACGCTAGCTAAGAGGATCCTGCAAGAAGCCAATGAAGCAAATTTTACAAATGTTTGAACAGGAAAGGGACATTTCTGACTAAGAAGGTGAGATATCCATTCTATGAATTATTGCAATATACCATTTGTCTAAAAAGGTCATGATGCACATACATTTTTGAAGCCAGAGGCAGAAACTGGCAATGAGAATGTCACATTCTGCTGCATAAAATATAAATGAAGATAATGTCAAATCAGGAGACACAAGGAAGAAACCGGTGCCATTTGTTTATTTGATGTACCTGTAAATAAGCAAATGTTATAATTAAGTGTAAAGCTTTCATTTTATAAAAATGTTCTAGTAATTGTAAACAATTTATATGAATTAAATAATGACAAACAGACGTTGAACTGAGCTCCCGGCATTTGCAAATGCAGCTCAGACTTACGTGTAGACAGCCTGAGACTATCGTGAGCAAGGCTGCAGCTCAGAGGGAGAAGAAGAGCAAGACGATACAAGTCAGACTTACACACAAGTTAAAAACACACAGAGCTCAAAAAACACGCCTCTACAATGTTGTTTGAAAAAAAAAAATTCCAATTACATTTAGGTAACACAATTTGTGTAATATTATCAGTGAACCCCACAAGCATGAATGGGAACGTGTCCAAGTAAACACAAAGCAGTTTTTGCATTGAAGATTCAAATTCAAAATGAAAGTGTCAGTATGCATGGGCAGAGCTGGAGGACTTGAGTCAAACAGACAAATGTACATCGATCTTAGGTCAAGCATGAAAGATTGAGATTCTAACACCTTGCAATCCTGATAATCTCTGTATGCTTATCAGTGCAGAAAGACAAGAGGGAGATGAGGGCGTCCTGCTGTTGCTTATCCCTTCCCAGCATGAGCACCACACTGATCAGAGGAGGAGGACACAGGTGGAGACCTGGAACAGTGTCATCATCAATGCTCAAACAGAAACCAAACAGTCTGGCCCCAGCACCGGGAACTGGGTTAAGCCAAGGAGGGAAATGCCAGCCAAATGTCTTTTCACTAGTCCTGATTCTATGTTCCCTCACATAACAATATCAGGGGCTGTTCCTGGACGGAGAGAGGGGGCTAATATTGAACAGGCAGGCCGGACAAATAAGAGAAAGTGTACTTAGCCACCTGTGGACCAGCTGGAGAGGAGATGGCCAGATGATGACACGAGTCCTCAGAGATTTGGTCTGATGTACAAAATGAATGAAAGCAACACGAGTGCCTGACCTTCTGTTCCACAGGAAATAGAACAACAAATAATGGATAAATCAGATGGATGTCGTATGCTAATGAAATGCACATCTTTGGTCAAAATGACTGCTGGGTGATTTTATATCACAGTACAATTTGATGTGTGTACGGAAATACGGTAATGTAATAAATCCTTTGAAAAATAAGCGGAATGTTTACCATGATTTGCTTCAATTTAACACAGCATGTGTTGAATTCACATAACGAGATTCCTACCTAACAATACGTGTTGAGTTATGGGTGATTCAATATGGGACTTGTAATATTTCTAAATATTCATCTTAATCTGAGAAGAATTGAGGCAGCAAAACAGTAATTCTCATTAGGAAAGGTGAGAAACTATGGAAAACCATGCAGGAAAGTGGATGTTAAGGAAGAATGTTTATGAAGTCATCAGTGCGGGGGGGGGGGAACAAGGCAGCTGCTTTTGTGAGGAATAAAACACTACGAGGCTCTGATGAGACTCGATGGTAAGACTCAGATTTTGTTCGATTTATCACTGCTGATGACAGCGTGTGAGCTTAGTGTGACATTATGTCTGTACGCCTCTACTGAGAGTGTGTATGAGCATGTGTGCATGTGTGTGTGTGTGTCATGCATGCTTAGCTGCATCCGATCGACGGTCACTTTTACGCTGTGCACGTGTAACCAGAGTAAACAGATGTGCTGTGTCTAAATTGACAATGACTGCACATCAATACTAACCTTATGCCACTACAACTGCCACTATGTTGTGACTGTTTAATTCTCTGTTGCTGCGTTCTACCATCCTAAGGCTGCTATGTCTCTTTTCTTACTTACGTTTCGTATTATAATTCTTGATTTAAATAAATAATACTTGTACTTCATTCCATCCCATGTGACAGCATGTGTGGTCCGACAATAAATAATTTTGAATGAAGAAAATGTCTTTGTCTTGTCTCGTGTTTTGTCGCTACCCCGGTCACATAAAATGGAGATACTGTGTGAAACTTTAAAAAAGAAAGATAACTGATATGATAACTGTATTCACTTTTATTTTTTAAAGCATGTTGCTGGCCCAAGAGCAAAGTCACCACAAATATGTTAATATCAGAATATTATGTAAAAGAAAATCTGTTTTGATAGACTCCCCTGTTGAGTAAGCTCTGAGCGGTCTCACTGTATAATTTGCATGTCCTTGATGGCCCACAGTTTTGTCAGCCATTGTACAAAGCTAACGAAGGAACCAGAGACAAAGCAGGATAAGATCCCACTTCATATGGATGCAAGAACTTGGCTCTTCATTATACTCTGAGCAAGCTGATAGTCAGGGAACTGCCATCAGCTATGCTACTTCCCACACACATGGCCTCATGTTGCTATTGGACAGTTAGTCCATAGAACAACAAAGGCTGGTTTGCTAACATGCCCAAGGCTTAAGCCTGCCAGCAAAAATGAAACCAGCAGGGGGGCTCGAAGAGTAAGAGCCCGTATTCAGTGAGAGCATCAGCTGGGGAAGGACAAATGGCTCATTTTAATGGACTCTGCTTCCCATGGCATAGGTGCTAATCACACTCCCGCTACTAAATATAAAAGGAAGGGGCATACAACCGAGCTGCGGCCACACTTGGTTTCGTGTCATTGGTAGAATAAAGCCTTCCGCCCACCAACATGCATAATTCACTTTAAAAAGCGCTGCCGCTGTAATATGGTAAGTAAGCTGAACAAGGCAGAGTTTTGCTAAAACTACCTAATGCTACGTGGTGTCCTCTTTGGCTCACAGTTGAAAAGGTTCAACTGGGTTTGTAAACATATGCAAATCACTTGGTTTAATGGTCACGGCTATGGACAAGAGAATGGCCTTTATGACCCCAGCATCACAATATCAAACATGCATCTACTGTAGCCACACATGTATGTATGTATGTATGTATGTGTATGAACATTTTAATGTATATGTATAAAAAGCTAGCTATGTATGCATGTCCCTATGTATACTTTATATGGGTACATGGGTTTTTATGTTTAAATGTGCATGTATACAGTATATATACAGGTGTATTATTAAGAATATTATCAGAATTATTAGTATCATCATCAGTGAATCTATTCCATTAAAAGCATTAATAGCACCCAGTAGGAATGAGTGTAATCAAATGTTATGCATTTGTTGAGTTCACAGATAATTAACATTAGCAATAGATAAGATATATATAATAGATTAACTCTAAATTTGAAAAGCATGTTATATGGGCAATGAGAGATATTATACACAAACGTATATGGCCAGAAAATGTTTCACATTATTTCAATAATACTTTCCAACATCTCAATCCTAGATAATGTATTCACACTGACTATACCCAGTTACCTGCACGACACGGTCATGAGTCCACCCTGTGCTCCATGTTGGCAATGATCAGTATTAATCTAATCAATTATGGAATCATTTGACAAGCCAAAGGCTACTCAAATCTCATACAAACTGAACTCTGTGAAACATGTCATGCATTTTAATTGGGGAAGCTGATAAAATCCCCCAGCCAGAGACATCTGTGTGGCAATAAGGGCAGATGATTTGAAATATTTAGCATTTAATGGGCGAAAACCACCATGATATTGGTGCAACATTTCGAAAACTACGGGGGCATGCTCCCCTGAGAGCTGACTTTTCCCAGCCCTAATGCACATACTGGAAAAAAAAGAAAAAAAAACATAGTGTTGGTAATATCCGCTGAGCTGTGATTGCATTCTGCCTGATATTCTGCAGTTCATTAACCTATAGCTAAAAACTCCCCAGACAGTTGATCTAATGCAGAGGACAGAGAGCTCTATTCCGTCTGCTCCAATAACGTAAGAGTCAAGATAATTAAGGCTCAGTTAACAAGATGAGATGCAAATTCTCTTATCCATGGTATAGTTCAGTTATAATTCACTCCCACCGGGCTTCATATTCTTGGGAATATTCACCCGTGTATACCCAGGGGTCTTTCAAGTACATTCCCTCTGCTTATATTGGATGACATTTCCACACTAAGGAAGGTGTAATCCTTTGGTTATTGCATGTCAATAACCACAACTCAAATGGAATCCTCCGTTTAGCTTAGACTCCAAGCAACACCAAAGAAAGTTAGCATTTCTAATAAAATGGGGGGGGGGGTGTTAAAAGGAGAATTACAATGCCAATGCATAATGGATTAGCCCAAGTTTGTGGGCTGAATATCAAGCAGGTCCTATAGTAAATGTAGAGCCACCTGAGTTCACTTACAACAGAGTTGTTAGGTGGGAAAAAGCCACTAGAAGAACGCCCACCCTGACACTCACTTGACACACATGATGTAGATAAATGAAGCATGCTAAAGAGCTTTCTTGAGGCCTCCCACCAACAGGAGAGGATAATCTCTCGGGCCTTGTCGCAGCTTGGATTAATATTATAAAAGGAGAGTAGGCAGAAAATACCAAAGTCCTGAATAAAAATATGGTAATGTGATGAAGTTGTACTAGCTGAAATAACATTCAAAATATGCCGCAGTACTTTCCGTTCCATATTTATTCCCGTGCTGTAAAACTCGAGTAATTTGTGTATTAAGTGGCATCTGAGAAAATATGTGCCATGGTGTCGTAGTTGTACTGGAATAAACTGATTAGGTGGCGTCAAAACGTTGGTATTCTCAATGACCTCAGCCAAGATGTTCACATAAATACACAGATGTTGAATGGGTGGAGGATGTCAGAGTGAAAAGTTGCTGCAGCTGGTGCCAAGATACACAACGTTTGGAAATAGACACAGGTACACATACCCGGCACTGCCATGAGGTACTGGCACATGTTGAAGTGGACTTGGCACTCAAGCTTGTGAACAGATGTTAATCCAGGACAGATAATTACATCAGTGAATGAGCAGACATTTTTCCACTTAATTTCCGTCTTTTAAAAGTGTGACTACTCCCCAGAGGCACTTGCAAGAGAGATGGCCCTGGACCTGGTACCTGGGAAGAAGCCCAAAGCGCCCCGTGGAGAGTCCTGATCATGGGGCTTCAGTGTGACCTCGTCCACAGTGGGAGGGCTGTCAATGTGTCAGTGTCATTTCCACAGCTGTGTTGCAGTGAGTTTGTGCAGCATGAAAGAAGTTTTCGGCCAACTGTGCTTTTCTAGTTATTTTAACCCACACTCTCCATTCTGTGCACAGGTATGTTGTTGAGGCATTTCTATTGTAGCATAAATAAACAGATCTTCTTGTTTCTTCTGTAATGTTGTTTTCTTTGGAAAGAGACAACTTCTTAAATCACTATGACAATAAAGACATTATTGGCTATTAATTTCAATACTGACTGAATTTAGC
Organism: Chascanopsetta lugubris; assembly: GCA_016785325.1. Classification (NCBI taxonomy): domain Eukaryota; kingdom Metazoa; phylum Chordata; class Actinopteri; order Pleuronectiformes; family Bothidae; genus Chascanopsetta; species Chascanopsetta lugubris. The sequence continues at coordinate 64,814 of JAFBJT010091169.1, read as the reverse complement.
AACACATTTTATTTTACTGTAAAAAGTAATCAGGTCATATATTTCCACGATTAAAGCATAGCCTGTTTGGCACAACCTCTACTCATGCAGGATGTGTGATTGCAAATGATCTTAGTATGCTCCAATTCAGTGTCAAATACTTCTTCATTATTGTCATTCTGAAAACTGGTAAGTAGGTTAGATGGGGACAGGCCAATTCATCAGCGGCTCTTAGCTGTAATTTAGCAACCCAGAGCCACAATGGCACAGACCTGAGCTTCAAGACATTGGTCCAGGCCACAATAAATCTCACTTTGAATTAAGTTAACATGACCTGTTACATTGCTTAATGAGCTGCGCTAGTAAACAATATTATAGTACTCTAACTGACTGATTGGTGACAGCAGCTCTCACAGGGGGCTCAAAAGGACACCGGGGGTTCTAATGGCAGATGCTTTAATCACTTAGCCCTCGCAGACAAATGTGGGGTAGGCTGTTGCGTCACTGCTCAATAAAGCCGAGGAGGTGTGGTCGTACAAAAGGGTCACTCTTTGGGGGTAATATGATTGTGTATGTCTGAGGTGGATTGTGGTGTGTGCTTGTGAACCCACATGTTTGTAGGCAAGTGTAGAGGAAGGGCGCAGAACTGCATTAGGGAAATTTACAGTCCATAAGACATTAGATAATTCATGGTGTGGAACTGTGCAATAAATAAAAGCACGAGCGTAGGTAAATAGTCGGCAGCAATGAGTGTCAGACCTGAAAAAGACCTTCCAAAGACCTTCTTGCCTTTGACAAAGCAAGTGAGTGCCAATAACTCCTCCCTACCTGCCAGCTGACTTAGATATAAGTGCCCATTTCTCACATACTCTACACAAGCTTGTCTTTTTCTCTTCAATCCCTTTAGAAAAATGGATCTATTGGAAAGTCCCCTAATGTCACTTTAAAATGTATATTCAAAATTTTCTAATCCATCTGGTATTTTCAGTCTGTGTATTTTCATCTATGTGCAATGACACCCATCAGTCCTTTTCTCATTGACAGATTCCCTAACTGTACAAAGTTGGAATTAAAACCACTCTGTGAGGTATTATTAAATCTAGGGGCCTCTGTGATGTGGGAAATGAAGTGTGTAGTATTGAGCAGTGTTGATATCCAAAAAGCCCTTTCCCATCGATCCTTAGAAAAACTTAGTTTAATGTCCTTGGAAACTGCGGTAGGTATTGAGTATTGAGTTATTAAACTGAAGAACCAGGGAATGCTGGGGCAAATTGTGATTCCTGCCGGAATTCCCTTTGCATCAAATTCGCCACCACTTTCTTCTCCTCCATCTAAACTCTTACGCAGCATTTCATTTACAAATGATTGGCAATTTTTCCTTTAAGTGTGAATATTAAAGTGCTTTAACTTTAGTGTAAGGGGAAAAAGTGACAAATCCAGAAATTACTTAGGGTCCTGGGGGAATTAATTTGCTGTCACACTCTCTTAACAGGAAGACACGACAGGGGGACGTGTCATACACAGGAAAGATGGTTAACACTTTCGAGAATCTTTGGTGTGAAAGAGAAATCACCAGGATAACACATTCCACGGGAGAGAATACTGCTGCATGGAGGCTGGTCTTCCTATCAGTAAAACAAGGAGTAACACATGGTGAAGCAGTTCACATGCAATTCAGATTGTGCCATTTTTGATACATCCCTTCTGATAGTGTTCAAACCATTGACTCAAATGGACGTGGCACTCAGCCGGGCAGTTTCCTGGCCTCAGATGTGTAACAAATCCATTTCAAAAAAGGTGCAGGTGGCAGATGAGACCCAGCAATCGAGAATGTGCACATATCCCTGGGTTGGCTGAGGGGGTCTGGGGATGCCGATATGCTCCATATGTGTTATATCACTCATCAGGGAGCGGGGACGATCCTAGTCCAGACTTGGCACATTTTACATATGGGATAACACTGGCTGTGTTCATTGCAATCAAACAGAGAACAGCAAATGACCAGCACAGGAGGTAAAGAGAGAGAGGGAGTTCATTGATATGGGTAAAGTATGAGGTAAGCTTGAGGTATGTACAGCAGATTGTGTCTCACCGTCTCTAGGGTCATGCTTGTGTTTTCCTCCATCTTCTGCCCTTCTCCCACAAGAATCCTAAACTCAGCAACAATATGTCTCAATTATGGGCAGCCACTGCTCCGACTACTCTCCAGTGGCATGTAAGGAGGAATTAAAAATGTGTAATATCTGCGGAATCACATACCCGGACGCAATGACCTGATATGTGACATTCTAGATTCTCCTGTATGGAACTTTTGTTCTGGAAGACTAGTCAGACGAAAAGCCTTGTTCGATAAAATTGCTTCCACTGCCAGGAGTGGCTTTGCTCGAGGACAGGAAGGGAGTTTGAAAATATTGTGTTCACAGAACAAGGTATTTTTTTTTTCCTCTTGACAAATATTGGATGACAGTGAAGAGCATGTGAAGACACAGGTGTGAAAACAGATACTTCAAGATGTCATTACATAAATGACACCCTCGTGTGGGGGAAGAAAATACGGAAGTAAGTGTGACATTTGGAATACATTCTCAGATTTTCAGAGAGAGAGTAAGTATGTGTTCAATTTCATATGTCACTGTGCACTGATATAAACATGTACACATAAGAGAAACATCTACAGCAGCGATGACTTCTATCAAACAAGGTGCACTCAGCAGCACCTTTGCAACAATATCCCAACACATCAGAAGCTTGTTTTTATTGTCACAATACACCGGCTAACAATATCACTACTGTGTCATGCAGATAAATGTCATACGCTCCCGATGTTTGTCCCTTAACAAAGCGTAATGTCACCTGATAAAGACACAATGTAAATTAGGCCCGAGGCTCAAACATGCTATAAGGGAGCCTGTCATATCCAAGAATTAAATGCAAATTATGCATTATCGTCGAGCACATTCCCTTTCCAGGAGAGTGGTGCCTTTGTGTTCCTGTGCTGCAGCAGAAGGTGCACGGCCTTCTGGGAGAAAAAAAAAATTGACAGGGAAAACAGGCCTTTGACAGAGAACTGCACTCATGACTGAAAGGGACTTGTCAATCGTATGAACAATGCCCGTCTCTCAACCCTGTAATTATGGGTTTCATTACACAACCATGCACCTCTCTATCTCTGTGTGTGCCTGCTGCACCTAAAGCCACGCACACATATGCACTGCCTGCTATACACACACACACATGCAAGTGTGAGAGGGAGGGATACAAGCTGCAAACATGATATAGATGACAATTCTCGCCTTTTTCCTAAGCTTCTTTAGAAAACGTGGGCATCAAAACAAAATGTGGCAAATCCCTTTTGGCAGTGGGAGAGTAACAAAACTGCATGGAGTCAGAGTAATGCAAAGACAGTGGAAGACAGAAATGTCAAAGGAGATTTTAATCACAGATTGCGTTCATCGCCTATGGAGACTGTTTGGAATCAAAGTATCTTAGTGACGTAGGAATATCTGGTTTTGTGGTTGGAGTAATTGTTAAGAGAGCATTGAGTTTATTCTTACATGATCAGAGAACCATGCGATTCTGCTTTGAATTCGTCTTTCAAGAGACGACTCATTAAAAGATCAAATGCCTCATGGAAACTACAGACAGACTGGAAATGAATGGTCTGGTCATGCACCATCACAAGATGATATTGATAATGTCTATAAGGGATGTGTGGATGCGACTGGCCACTTTGAATAGAAACGTATTACGATTTGATGTCTCATACAAATGCGTATTGTATTGGATGTCGGCCATGTAACATCCATCCTTTTGACATTTGACAAAAGGACCTCCACATTTTTCATGAACTCGCCACATATTTTAATGAGACCCACTGGCATTAGGCTAGTCTTCTCAATCTTTCATTCACTCCTTTCTTCTCATATGCATGCGCTATAATGCTTTGGTGGAGGCCATTCAGAGCTAATGAATGGGGGTAATTGAGAGGCTGGAGTAATACACAATTGAAGTCTTTCATGGGTTTTATGGATCTGAGGCTAATTAATGAAAAATAGAAGCTGCATTGTCTCCCATCAAATCCGATCCCTAATTCACCAGGGTCCTGATCACCCCCTCGCTGGAGCCTTACATTTTAATCATCCTACCTCTGGAGCACAAGGCCAGTCCCCTAGTCGATTATTGCAATTCAATTTAGATTATTAATTATAGCTGTTGCCGACGGGTATGGTCTCTCTGTTCGAGGTGAGCCTGCTCTGTGTTTTCCTCTCCCAACATATTTGCTTATCTCTGCCCTAGTTTAGGGCATGTATATATTGCATTGCTACCATGGGATAGGATATGGTGCATTACCTCACTGCACCCCGGTCCATCAGAGTAAATGAAGGAACAGCTCCACAGAGGAGCTCCCACTGTTAATCCTTCTATAAAGACTAATAAGATCAATGATGCCCCTCTTGGGAGGTCAGCTGCTTCGAGGGATTCTTTGTGGTGTTGCAGATGGCCTTGAAGACCCTTGTGTGAGTCATTTAAAAAAAAGACTGTACAGGAAACACTCTGCAGTCTGCACAAACTGATCCACTCTGGTCAAGAGCCAGTGGTGGAATGAAAGAGACGTCTGTGCACGTACTCAAGACAGCAAGGTAAAGCGGAGCAAGATAATGTCTATGTTCGCTTTGTACTGTGATGCACAATTGAAAGAGGCGGGTTTCTTTTCTGACTCAATTATCTAAAAATCCCAAGAACCTTAGTCTGAGTGTTGAGTGAATTTCATTTCATCATCTTCAGACTTTTGACTGTTGAGGGTCAATGTCAAATTTCAACAATGTACAATAATGATAATAATGTAGACCAGTGGTTGGTAGTGTCAAAGATGTGGATTAATCCAAGAAACGGAGGCTAACAAAACCGTTCTGGGTTGAAAATACCGAATTAACCTTTGAATAAACCAGAAAGCAGCTCTGAATGAAATTGCAATTATGCTAAGTTACCATTGCTTCATTATGGCATATCACTACGCAGAACGTAGCAGAAAGCTGTAACCTGCATTTCTAAAGGCTAAATAAACAGCTCATTAATGTTCCTTAAAACATTAAAATGTATCATTTGTATTCCAATAATAATGACCTTCTATAAAAGAGATTTCTTTGTGTATCGTACTAAGACTGATATGCAGAAGGAAAGTTCAACCATTTCATATAACCACGCTACAGTGCATGTGAGATACTGTGTGATGATAAAGTGAGTCCTCCTTGTCTCTCCTTGCTTGATGCAGAGGTATTCCACCCCCTCCTGATGCCTAGGTTGCAGCTCTGCTCTGCTGTCCCTGGACGCCTGGCATTCTTGGCGAGACCCCTGTCAAATCCCAGAGAAGAGGCAGATGGGCCCGGTTTTTTTTATGTACTAATCAAGGAGGAATTTGCTCCCTCACAGACACATCACCCCTGACCCGTGCGTCTAGTCACATTCATTATTCATTCTCACTGAGGTGAGCTGCTGTAAAGGGTCGAGCGTGGAGTGGAGGATGAGCGGGCGAAGGGGGAAAAAGGATGCGGATTGGAGTGATGAAAGCTTGTCGCGCTCAGCTCCAACTGCCAGCTCATTTCAGCATTGGAATGTTTGTTGGTTCTGCATGAAGAGAAAGTGGAGTCTGTAACATTTGAGTCAAACTCCAGCCATGTCTCGCCTTTTCTATTACAGTCATTATCTCCTTGATTTCTCTTTTATGGTGACAACTAGGGACAGGCCATCTGGACAGCAGAATGACTAAGTAGGAGAGAAGACAGCCGTCCAGCCAGGGAACTGAGGGGTTGTTTAAAGGTCAGATGCAAGATAAATGTGAATGGGCTGAGCAGCAACCAAATATGTTGTCTCACTAATTATTAACTATTCTATAGACTATTGTTTAAACCACTTGCAGCTAGAGATAATGAAAATAGGAGTGATCATAAATTACAATATTTTATTATTTGCCATTGGGGGAAATTTTGCTGGTGTTTGTGGGACTGCTTTAGTTTTCCATATTTGCCTCATTCAAAATCACAATTGGCATTTACATGACATTTCACTATTTATGACTATACATTTTCTTCGGACAAACGTTTTTGCTAGCAAATGCAAACACTTAAATTGACATTATCTTCCTCGCTCTGATTCATACCTTTATTTTTTGAAAAAGTCTAACATGCAGTCGTATCTTATATTTACCAAAGCTAAAAGGAAAAAGAAAGCCAAGTCATGAGTTATACAATTTTGCTGTTATTCAGGGTTGCATTTTTTGGGCACACTGACCTTATCAGATATAGAAATGCTTGTGGTACACAAAGATTTAGCCCTTTTTAAATAATATAAACATGTATTCTCACCCACTTGGCAACTATGCTAATATTTCATCTTACTACTGAACCTCCTAACAAGTATTCAAAACAGTCTCCATCAATCACAAGCCAGTAAAGGGTCACTATGATGGGTAATATGGCATAAATGAATATTCTTCATCATTTACATCTATTGGATTCGTAGTAGTGGAGTAGTTGGGTATTTGTGGGGAAAATAAATCAGATCAATAATTGTTTGACCTCAACAGACCTGTGACTTCACAGCCTGGAGGGAATTAGCCTCAATATAAAATCCTTAATCCAATTTCAGTAGGTTAATAGATCACAGACGGCAATATTTTGCAGGGAGGATATTCAAGTTAATGCAAATTCAATAAAACAATACAATTATTATGCACATGTTATCATGACGCAGATGCTTTTATCCACATCAGCATACAACTGAAGAACAACATTAAAATTTCAATACAGGCAGAAAGCTGATGAGAATACTAAAGATGGAGTGTGGGCATTATGGCCTGAGAGATGGATGTGTTTATTCAAAAGCTGATCCACCATCAAGGAACCAGTAACGAAAACCGTCTGGAATGTGTGGCAATGCCCGATGATAATCCTCAAAGAAATAGAGTAGATGTGAGGTCGGAGCGACTGGAAAGATTTAGTTGACAATGGATACAGTCTGAGAAGTTGTTCAGAAGGCACACATTTGGGACTTGACTTTCCTCCTGGCAGCAATGGGTAGCCAGTGGAGGTTGATTAGCAGAAGAGTGACATGTGCCCTTTTAGTTGATTGAAGACTAGAGGCACTGCCATTTCTGAACAATCATCAGGATTTCAACTGTGTATGAAGTGAGGCCTGCCGGTTGGACATTGCTGAAGTCCAGGCCAGTGTCATAAGTCCTAAACTAGGTCAGGTAAGACATATTTTTCTTATTTTTTTGTGTCATGTAAATCAGTTCATATGGGAGACAGAAGAGTTAGTGTAGTTGAAACATGACTCTCTGGCAGAGAAAGTTGGTTGTCATCTGCATGGCTGTGAGCCGTCTGTGTTGTTATTAGTGAGCATGAATAAACTGTAGTGAAAATAAAGGGTCTAATGAATCACTTTTGTGATTCTCAGTAGATGTTTTGTACTTTTATATCTTTAATATTTTGTGTTTATTTTACAATTACTCAAAATCATTCATTTGTAAACTTGATTTAATAATTGATGGCGACAGGTGATCGATGAACACGAGATACATGCATGTACTGTACATGTTTATGCAACTTGTCCTGTTATGTCACTACAACTGTAACAATAACCATCTAAGAGAACATCAATACGTCTCTCATTGACACAGTGAGATGGGCTAAAAAGGGTCTGGTGTGCCTACAATACAAAGCAGTAGCTATCAGTAAGTCCCTGAACTGGTAGAAGGTAATAAGATCTGCTAGTATGAGAAAAATGTGATCACACTTCCCAAAGACTAATTCCATATTACATTCATGTTAGCTCACTAATCAATTTAGATTCGCCCATCAAGCTTAGTCAGATCATTAGGAGGCAATTTTCATTTTGCCTGAGAGTCCATTAGTTGCTTGAGTAACATTGAACTCTAAATTGATGTGCTCAAATTGCATCTGGACTGATTTCAGAACAATAACAAGCACAGAGAATCACATGCAAATGCATCATTACATCTAAAAACACACTGTCAGTTGCATCCGCTGATGGGGCAAACACATCAGGCAATAACATCTTCACATTACCACCAAGTTTGTACATCATTCCAATTGCCTCTATTATTGATGTGTTTGTGGTGGCTCCAGGCATACTTGCTCTTTCACATCTTAATAGATGGAAATAGCAGCCCTTACGCTCCACTGAGCATCACAGGAAGTGACTTTCAGCTACCTTACACAAGGTGGGCAAATCAGTGGGGAGCAAGCCATTATGGCAGTGTTGTGGTTCATTTGAGTGCCATGCACTGTGCAAGAAAACATGATCTTTCCAAGTGGCCAGGGGATTCAGCACAGCGGGGTCGCTGGGGAGGAGTTGCCCCGTAAATTACAACTAATTACAGCTTCCGCTGAGCTGAAATCCAGTCTGCTCATGCCCGCAATTCCACCAAGACGACTCGGGAGGGATTTCACTCTTACCCACTTAAAGCTCAGTATCCATAGGCAGCACTGAGAGACTTAACAGCATTTAAATAAGCACACTGATGAAGTGAGATGTACTGTGAAGATAAATATGGAAGCAGTGCCACAGGCTCATATGCCTCGTTGTATTCAGGGTGTGGAAATATTCCTTCTAACAACATGTCATATTACTGCTAATAATTCTCCCACAAGTTAAGTTTAGTACATGATACAGAAGTTATTTCCTTGCCCTCGTTTCCCCTCAATGTTACAACTGATAAAACATTTTTGCGAACTCTAGACTGGGCGTAGCTGTGATGTAAGTGTGATGCAACTCCCTTGGCCCAGGGTTTTAGAAGAACGAAAGCCGTTTATTACTCTGCAACACACTGAGCTCTGACAGACACAATTACAGTTTTTAAAGAGGAGGAAAAATCTGTATATGAAGTCACGGTCAGTCCAAAAAAGTATTTTCTCAAGTGCTGCTTCTCGACTGGATCAGGCCATTTTAGTTTCCCTAAAAATCACACATTATCCACACAAGGAAACCTAAAGCCCTTTGGGAATTGTGTTTACATGGAGCATCTCATTATAAAGAAGAAATTAAGAAAAATGTGCTTGCATAAATAGCAATAGAATGTTATGATGGTGACAGAAAGTCAACAAAAGTGTGGCATAAAAATCCTTTGAGCCACCACTTTTTAAAATATGATCTCAAATGATGATACCCATCATCCACTCATTCTCCTCTCTTCTCACTCATGTTGCTAAACAAAACAATGAATTACAGTCTGCTCCCTCACTACATGGCATCACTCGGGGGGATGATTGCCACCAGTCGCCCCTGCCATGCCCGTTATTGAGATTGGTTTATCTCTCACATTGTTGAGAAAGGGGGGGGGGGCAGTATAGTGGGCTGGAGGTGGTAACTTCCTCTTGTGCCAGACACTGGGCTGTTGAAAGTGAGTGTGGTGCCCAATCTTCTCAATGGTGGCAGACAGAGCACACATTAACACCTGTGAGACTGGTAAGCCACAGCTTTGGCAAAGCCCATCGCTGTGTCATCCATTTTGTTCGGCACAGGGGCGTTTCAACACTGCTACATTACCGAGGGGCGTATGTTCAGTGCCCACTGTGAAAAACACTGCTCGCCTTGCTTTTGCCTCAAGTGTGACTTACGTAAACAAAGAGAAAAGACAGAACTTCCATCAGCATCTCTACACAGTTTCTACAACAATAATTAATAAGTAATCTGTTTGTCATCCATTGAAATAAACTGATAACCAAATACAAATGCAGTGTCAATTTGCATGAATGCTGTCACACTTACTAATCGTTCCTTCATTGTCAAAGCAATCAATCGATCAAAAGGAGAAGTGTATGCTACTATTCAACTGGAAAATAATGTTCTTGTGTTGCACTTTCACTTAAGTAGACAAATTCTTAAAACCACAGCCTCCAAAACAGCAACCATACACTGATGTGTGCAGCCCCACACTGCTGGCAGTATTGTACTGGCTACAACATTACACCAGTGTCCCATTTCCAGCCTTAATGTCCCTGGAAAAACATATTTATTGTTCCCAGAGAGTGGGGCTGGACCTGGTCCTGCTAGATGCAGCACATGACGTGTGCCACAATGCACCAGCAGTGTTCTTTCAGCATTTCCTGATGTGGGCAGTTGTGGTGTAATAGTTCAAGATTGATGGTCACTCTACTAACTTTGATTGCTCAATGGCAGACAAATGTCTCTTTTATAGCTTAGAGAACTCATAGGAAAGACTAACACAAATACACATACACACCCACACGCGCACACTCACACACACTGCTATACACACTATAATATTCCTACTAGGTTACAGTGTGCTCTTCTCTGGTAGATCTACTGAATGGTAAGAAATGAAGACTTTGGAAACTCAAAGCTCCAAAATAGAGCAATAATCTGAAATACATTCCCACATCCGCAACAACAGACCATATACAGTTATTTCCAAAACAAAATAAAAGTTGAAATGTATAGTATGCAGCCAGCATTCCTGTTATGTTTGCACACCTGTCTCAATCACCTTGTATATCCTCTGACAGGCTAAAGTAGTAGATATTAACAGGGTTTACCTCCCTTTGAGATCACCATTAAATCTTTTTATCTCATAAACTTGGGTATTAAAGTTTTGTCTTTAGATAATTGACTTGCAATTCTGTCTCCATTTCATTAAAATGTGTGCTGTAGAGCGAAGAGGACTCACCTTTGAGAGGGAATACATGTAAAGTACTGTAGCTCCAGAATATCAACCAAAACGAACAGGGACATAAACTACTCTATTACATCATCAACAACAACAACAACAACAACACAATAGTTTCACAAAACATGAAGCCCTACTTCTCATTTCTTCATCAAAATCAACTAATATAATGACCACTCAAGAGACTTCAAACACTTACCTAATAGTAATGAAGCTTTCAACATGGCATAACATTCTGTTTAACTTACTTCCGAACTTTCAAAGTCCATTTTCATCCATGGAAAAATTGTTCAGTGTCTGGGAACTGACTCAAGATGCAGGAATCCTCAAAGATCTTGGAAGAATTACAGCGGTCTTCCTCTGAAGTCGATGACGTAGTAATGACGACATCCCATCCAGCAACGTTAGCTTGTGCTCACACGGTGGAACCTCAGTCGAAAAGTTCGTCCAAACCAGACCGAACCGCACTGTGTGTCCTTCACAGGACACTCCCGTCACTCTTCTTCATCGCTGCAACACGTACACATTCATACCACGACTTTCTTTGCGGTATTTCTCTCGAATTCATCTCCTTCTCTGCACCTGGTGTCTACTTTGCGTTTGGTTTGCCGGTTCCTGTCTGTCATTGTCACGTGTCCCGCCCACTTCCGCTTTGTCTATCAGTTCAGGCCAATTAGCACAGGTACATGTGACTTACAGCCATGTCAACCAATCACACGGCTAGGAAGAAATAAAAAGGCACATTACCTTCTTTTTCTTAGTTTTCTTAACCAATTCACTTTATTTTACGTATTTTACGTACTTTACTTTACTTTATTTCATTTTCATTACTTATTCAATCCAACTGTTTTTATATATGTATCAATTAGAGGGAAAGGGTAAGTTAAATGGTGTGAAACCGCAACATGCAATTTCACCTTTAGAGGCCTGAAAATAATTCTGTGTTATTTATCATAATCTATTTATTCGTCATTTGTTTTATATATTAACTTCTCCAGTATGTTTGAACAGAAATTACTTTCCGCTAGACTCTTATTAAAGTCCAGTATTATGAGTCATTTATATTTACATTCAGCACCACTGCATTTTTACAGTAACTCAAGATTATCTATGTATCCCAAAGTCAATATAGGTGACATCAACATTCTTGCACCATATCACATTATTTTCATTTAAAAAGTAATAAAATAGTCTCATCTCCATGGCTGTTTTGGAAGGTGCACTTTCTGGTATTGAGTTTGCAGCACTATGAAGTGTTTATGAGATTCTGTACAAACTCATGGATATAAATGAGGTGAACAAAATATGGAAAACACCTTCCATGTCAGCGCAGTATCCCAGCAACAATACAAACCACTGCCTCCATATACCATAAAAATTGAATCAGCTCTTCTTTAAACAGCTGCAACAATATGCAAGCACATAAAATCCTTTGTGAAGGTGGAATTCACTGCATCAGTGGCAGCTACAGAAGTGCGGAAAAATAATGAAACATAAAGGACTATTTTTTGCAAAAGAGAAATACTTAAAGTCCTTATACAGGTCTGGTGTGTAAGATTAAGGTGAAATTGTCTCCATTTCTAGCCCCAGATGTGGAATACGGAATTAATGCACTGATGTTTTTTAAGGTCCTATAATAACCTGAATGTAAATATATATATATATATATATTTTTATCTTTTATTTTTTTCATTCCTGTTGAATGAGCCCTTTATATTTACATGAGGAGCAGGTCCCTTCTATGCAGGCTGGTATGTTGCACCCTTGGTTTTACATCAGTTCAACTGCAATCTACAACTTCATCATTAATGATCATGAAATCCAGCACACTGTGCCTTTAATTCCCTAATGTAAGTGCAACTTGCAGGTTACAGAATGATCAATGCTTGACTGCAGGCTGTCTGCCGTCACACTGATCTTTCATAACCGTACCGTCCTCCCCTCATTACAATTTCTACATATTCCACAGCAGGCAGACGCTGGGTCGTATTTTTAGCGAGCCTCTACTTACCCCAAATCTTATCCGAGTTACATTTCGCTTTCCTGAGTCATATTACAGTCTGGTAATGGAAGCAAACAATACACCCAGTGAGATCATTAAAGTTTCATCTTATTAGACCAGTAGGGAAAAGTTCACGATTCGATGGAAATGGACATCATTACCAAGTCGTATACTTCCAGGGAAACATAATACTTCCTTTTTCTTCTGGCTGACATTAATGATTGGCTTCTTTGTCGTGCCTCGGCAGGCTTGTCAGATGCGGCTGCTAAGTATGTAGATGAGATCCACCTGAGGCAAAATAATGTTAATGGGATTCCCACACAAACACCAATCACATACAGTCAATCAGTAAGCAACACTTTCTCCGTCCATGAACTTCCACTTGAATCATAAAGAGAAAAAAACAGTAAGATACTTAGAGACATATCGTTGTCAAAATTGAAACATTCACGACTTTCCCACTGGTCAAAGAAACAAACAGTGACGCCTTCGTAATTGTAGGTTTTCGGTTACCTTGGTAACTGTCTCAAAGCCCCATTGTGTAGGTGTTATTCTCCATTTCCTGTGATCGTGAGAGATTAAATACTGGCTGGTAACCTGCGGGGCTGACGGATGAGGCCAATAAAGGAAGTGGAAAAAATTGCGCGCAAGATGGCGACTTGAGGCTGGCTCCAAGAGCAAGTCAATCCCCATAGACTCCCAAGTTAAAATGTTCAACTTTATGGGTGAATTCAACACATTTACAGCCCCAAACTATTTCTTTGGTCTCAATCAGTCACATTTTGTGAGTGGTTTATTTTCGAACTCCCTTATTTTTATTCTATTGAGGTTTGAAAATGAGCTCTATTATGAACCTCTTCCTGTGCTCTGCCTCTTTGCCTCTCCGACATAGACGGTACGTCCATCTTTATATTTAGTCTATGACAAAAGCACAGGAAGGAGAATTAACCTCTGACAATGGGAACAGTGTTGGACATCTTTTTATATTGGGTTCACCTGAGTTAGTGCGCCGTCTAATTTTGAAAGTAATTATCACTTACTATTGCAGTAAATCTCGCTATTAAGCGATGCAGTACTTTTCCATTACCTTAAATGGACGTCATATTCTTGGGATCAGTCCTAAGTGATGTCTTCATTGCACTGACACCTCTCAAAATGTATGGGGGCGGATAGACAGCAGGTCTGAGGCAGTGACGAGAGGAGGGGACATATACTGAGATGATGGATGGACGTGTAGGACACATCTGAGTGGGTTGGTGGGGGGGGGGTGAGGGGGGGTGGGGCTTGGGTCTCAAGCATGAAGCCACATAAACCGTCACTTGCAGCTCTGGGAGATTCATCAGAGAGGAGAAGCAGGCGAGGCGACACAGCTTTACGCCACATCCCTGTTGCGTGGCTGCACGGAGGAGCGGGGGATACAAATGATCATTGCAAATCATTAAACCCAATTGACAGGTGGCTGCAAGTCAGGTAAATGTGGAATTCTGTCCGGCAACCGTGGGATTAGGCAGCAACGCGGATTCCTTGTCGGTAATTCTTCAAGACAAATAGCAGGGCTCCCTCGACACCACCCCCTTCAAGGCAGCAGGCAGTCTGCACTAATTAGCAAGGGAGGTGTGAAGGAGAAATCATTACTTTATCCACACACTGTGCCCTACATCTCTCTGCTCTCTCTCTCTCTCTCTCCCTCTCTCTCTCTCCCCCCCTCTCTCCCCTACAGACTCCATCAGTCCACCCCTCATCTGTCCAGGCAATCTATTTGCCTGTACATGGGTTTGCAAACCACTGACGGACAGATCAAAATGGGGGGCAAACGCAGAAGCATAGTTAAAGGTGCAGTGTTTGAGATTTTGGTCATTTTTGTCACTTCTAAAACATATTATAAAACAATTCGTTCAATCACGTAAATGTTTTATTTTTTTCCCCCTATCACCCTAAAACGAGCCCATGAATGTATATTTACATACATATTTTATAGTCGTGAAAATATGACTCAGCTAGTGGAGCCCAGAGTTCAGACTAAATATGCTGAAGCAGCGTTTAGCTATTCTGCTACACACAAGTGGAACAAGTTACCGGCTGAACTGAGATCAGCCCCGAATGTGAACATTTTTAAGTGCAGGCTAAAAACATTTATATTTTCCTGTCCTTATGATTGAGCTCTTTTAAAGCATTTTTACTGTATTTTGTTTGAATAGGTGTCTCTTGATTTTATATAAAGCGCACTGAGTTGCCCCGTGTGTGAAATGCGCTGCACAAATAAACTAAAGTCTACCATAGGTTCCCCCTGCATGCTCAGACGGGCGATGCTAAGGTGGATGGATACAACATGCAACTTCACCACTAGAGGTCTCCAAATCGTACACGCTACACCTCTAAAAGGCCAGGACCGGAGATGGAGGGCGGGGGCGGCGGCGGCGGGGGTGGAAGAAGACAGAGGAAGAAGGAGGATGAGGAGGAGGGAAGTCCTGGAGGGAATAGAAACAAAGCATTGCACTAAGCACTTGACAGGAGAAGTCATGGGAGAGGTGGAAGGAGAGGGGGACGTGTGCTGCTGTGGACGGCTCAGCACCGTGACTCCCTCGGTGTAATTATGATAAAATGCTCCCTGATTGATTGTTTGAGCCTGCAGGACCTCCAAAGCACCTTTGCGCTGTCAATGCGGCCTTAGTGGAAATGCTTACCCACCCCCTCTCCCCCTACTCCCACTCCCCCCCCCTTCTCTGGAGCACGGGCTCCTATTCCCAGGTAGCATGATTCATGAGCGCGGGAGCTGTCGTGTGACCCGGGCAGGCCCGCAGCCCCAACCATCAGGTAGCACTCAAAACTGTTGCCCTCTGCGCAATTAATGAGCGCGAGGAAGCAGAGGGCATCCACCATCTTTTATTTATTTATTTTTTTCCCCCCATCCTCTCATTTGAAAGTCCTCGACCGCTAAGAATAAGATCTCGTTACCTCGGAGCGCGGATCAACATGAGCGTGAAAACCCCCCACGGCGGGCAGATCTTGTTCAAAGTGCTGTATAAAGACACAAACCACCACAGGCTTTGCCGGCAGGGGGTACACGGGCGGACCAATCAGATTTAGCACAAGATGCCACAAGTAAAGTGGTGCACTTAGAGCATCCTGGCCACTATTGCTCCGGGAGCGCCTTGAATATTTAAGCGTCGCTCAATTTTACATACGAGCTTTTAAAATACCTGATATTTATTTCATAGGAACAGAAAGCCACAAGAACTGAGCCCTGCTCCACCCCCCCCCCCACCCCGAGGCCCCCCCCCCTTGAATCT
>JAFBJT010091169.1:16166-35246 GCA_016785325.1 Chascanopsetta lugubris | reverse complement strand
GGACGGGGGGGGGGGGGTGCGGGGGATGGGGAGGGGGGGGCTGTACGGTAGCTTCAGCTCATACAGTAAATCACTGTGAGTAATCCAACAGGGTCAAAGCGCCAGTCCTCACATCTGAGACATGTCTTTTATTATCAATAATCAGACTCTAGAATAACGACGTCAGAGAGGTCAGCTGCGTTGTTTACGTACGCGCTATTGCTCAGGGTCAACACAAGCAAGACGACCCGCGTATGAATGTGTGAATTATGGCGCGAACAAAGAATTCATCCTTTCCACCTATGAGAGACGTGTGTATTGTATAACGACGTGGGAGGAGCCTATAGGACAGAACTCTGGGGGAGGGTGGGACTGACCTGGTGAGGTGTTTGGACTGTGGGAAACAATGGCGCCTCGTTCGCGCGTGAGACGGGATTCGAACCAGCGACTTTGGATTTCTCTCTGTCAAATGACAAACCAGCGCGCCGCGCCTACGTGAGCCCAGAATGGACAAAAAGGCGATTATGGTTTCACCGTGAGACTCGGACGGAGCACGAGAACTCTCAGTTGGCTGCAATAGGTCAGTCTGACCACTAGATGCGACCAAATCCTACATATTCAAACTTTGAGAGAGTCCAAATACTGCACATGTACTGCAGTACTGTAAATACTTAATACTTAGTAGTAACGTGAGCGGGTGCGTGTGTATGAGCGTTGACAGCTAAAGGAAATGAGTGCGCAGGCGTTTACCGTGTATGTCTTAGTCCGTGTGCACACGCCTGTCTAAGCAGGGACTCATCACCCCCCCTCCCCCACATACACACACACACACACACACCCAACTTATTTTTACTCCCCCCCTCCTCCTCCTCCTCCTCCTCCTCCCCCCGTCCCTCGCTCTTTGCCTTATAAAAATAGATGAAAGCATGTAACAATGGAAGAAGGAGGGGGGATTACCCCCCCCCCCCTCTCTCTTGCCCCTCCCTTCTTTGAGGACATGGTTAATGTGTCTCATATGGAGGGAGGGAGGGGGAAAGTGGGAGGGGGGGGGTGGCGCGGGGGTAAAGAGAGTGGAGGCATTGTAATGAAAAGCTAACACGCTTGATAGAAACGAAAGCCATGCGCGGACCCTGCGGCGGGAGGAGCGGCGTCCGGGGTGGCACGTAGCGTGACCTCTGACACCGTGGAGGGGTTCACAATACACACACACACACACACACACACACACACACACACACACACACACACACACACACACAGCTGTACGCCTGCCTGCACTACATGTGCACCGTCCATTCACCTGGGGGGGGGCAATATCCTCTCCCTTACTTCCCCGAGCTACGGAATTTCATTTCACCGCCGCGCATGGACACAATTACTCGGGGAGGGGGGGGTCACATGTGCATCAATGGACAAAAAAGAAGAAAGGAGATTGGCCAAATATATGTATATGTGTATAAATATATATATATATATATATGTATATGTGTATAAATATATATATATATATATATATATATATAAAAGGATGCTCGTTATTTTTTTTTTCCTTCCTCTTTTTGAAGCCCCCCAAAAAAGATGAAGGGGAACAGAGGGAAGATGTGGTTCCACGCAACTTAATGGACGAAGAAAAAAAAAAAGAAGAGAAGTCTCACGAAAAAATACATTCGCTCCACGGAGCCGGTTTCCCTGGCGACTGCGAGGCAAGAAATTCACATAATGGTCAGCATTAGCACCATGCATGTTTTATGAAGGCCGAGAGCTCACCCTTCAAGACCACCTCTCGCTGAACCCCCCACACAAACGTGACGCTGCTGTGTGTGTGTGCGCATATAGACGAGGAATACCTCTATATACAGTATATATATATATATATATATATATATATATATATACACACATATATATGTGTGTGTGTGTGGCTAATATTTGCACTCTCCCTGCCTCTCTCTGCCGAGCGCGAATGCCTTGTTGACCCATTTAAGGGCTATATAGCGTTTCTCGCCATTGTGCCCCCTCTACGCTCGTACTATATCGGGCACCGACACAAAGAAGAGGCTCCATTGTGCTTTGATGTGAGTGTGTGAGGCCGTCCTCACGCACGCATCGTCCCCCCCCCCCCCCCCCCCCCCCCCCCCGGAGAAATCCATAGCTGAGGAATTAAACAAACCCACCCGACAGCTCGGGAGTTATTTGGGGAAGGGGGAGGTGGAAGTGGACGGGGGGGTGAGGGGGGGGGGGGCGGGGGTTGGGGGCAGCGGTGCCACCACGCGCCATTTCCCTGCTCACACCGAGATGAATATGCATTGGCACCCAGTAATCGAAGTGCCGCGTCAAACAACTACGCACCCCCCCCCCCCCCCCCCCCCCCCCCCCCCCCCCCCCCGCCTCCCCCCGGAACCTTGACTTGACAAATTCCCCCCACGTTGCTCTCCATCATTCGCAGGGCAGGGCGCACCTGGTCGCCGGGGCAAGAGAGCGTTCAGCCAGACACGGCATGCAAAAAACCGCAGCCCACCTTGCCTCCAGGTGCAAGACTGTATCCCGTCTGTGTAGGTGTGTGTGTGTGTGTGTGTGTGTGTGTGTGTGTGTGTGTGTGTTTCCACCACCTCAAGGCCTCAAAATAAGACACACCAAAAAAAACAAAAAAAACACACAACAATCCTTTTGTGCCGCCAGTCAGCGCGGCAGCTGCCTATTGAATCCCTATGAAACGCTGCAATCACCTCACAAAGCTGCTCCCCCCCCCCCCTCTTACTCCCCCCTTGTTGACAGTGGACCTATAAGCACTACTACTTCCTGTAAGGGATGTGCACAAAGTGGGCAGTCAAAAAGCTTCCGCTCAAACCACAACAGAATGGAATAGCACCCGGGAGCCAAAACACATCAGCGCACATAATGGCGGGGAAGTAACGCGACACCCGACCCAAACAATGGAGGTAAACGCAGTGGTGGAGGTGGTGGGGGGCGGGGCCACGCCAGGTGAGTTGTTTCCCTTCACCTCGGGGGGTTTACGCAAAGATTAACCCTTTGAACAAACTCATCATGGTGGTGGCGGTGGTGGGGGGGGGGGGGGGGGGGGGGGGGGGGGGGAGGGAGGCAACAGCTGGTTCTGTGGAGTGGGGGTGTGTGACTCTCACGGCCTCTCTGTTTGCAGTCCCGCCCCGCCCGCAGACTAATGGCTACCTCCCGGGCTAAAACAATAGCATTTATCTTGGCTTGTGGTCCGGACTCGGGCCATCACTTCAGAGGAGGGGGCGGAGCAAAGGTGGCAGGACCGCGTGTCCTCAGGGCGCGGGGGGTTCGGCTCTCACTAATGAGCAACTGATGAAGGGGAGAAAGGAGGGACGTCTACCAGAGTAACACACTTTGTTCCTTTTTATCTCGTGTTTGGAATAGAAGGATACTCGGCTCTAAAATCGTCTCGATTGCCCTCTAGTGGCTGGGAGTGGTGTATGTGTCAGGAACTCCGCGTCAGTGGATGGGGACATGGACCGGATACAGAACTCTCTTTTGGGTTGAACAACTTATTTGATGGGATGGAGAATTGGTGAGACCGTCGTGAGTGACGGCTCATGCCGGCTTCTTATTGGTTGCGCCGATGTGATCTTAATCCCGTAGCTCCGCCTCTGCGGTTTAAACTGCACTTAGAGACAAAGGAAGTGGCAAGACGGCCTCCATTAAGGTTTGTTTTCCAACTGCTGATCAAATTTGCTGATTAGATTTGAGCTGAAGGACCTTAAAGGTGCAGTGTGGAGTGTTTCACCTCACCCCCCCCCCTCCCACTCCCCCTCTCAGAAAGGAAAATAAATTGCAGTAAATCTTACAGTCTCCACCTTTAACTGGCGCGAAATGAGGGGCTAAATGATTTGTTATGAAATGAGACAGAGGGGAATCGATCCCCTCTGCTTAGTGGTGAAGTGCAGCAGTGTATGTGATGTGATGCCCTCTTTTAATTC
This sequence comes from Chascanopsetta lugubris, assembly GCA_016785325.1. Lineage (NCBI taxonomy): Eukaryota > Metazoa > Chordata > Actinopteri > Pleuronectiformes > Bothidae > Chascanopsetta > Chascanopsetta lugubris. The sequence continues at coordinate 31,308 of JAFBJT010091169.1, read as the reverse complement.
ACGCACAGGGCAGCACTCTAAAGGTGCAGTCTGTAGAATTCACTGAAATCTAGTCCGTGGCTCCAAGTGATGTCAACATTGCAAGATGGCGGCACCCGCGTTCGTGATAATTCAACTTGGTTGTAGCGTTACAGACTGAAGTTGTTATCTTCACAAACAGCCACCGGCTCCAAGTATCAAGCCTTCAACTTGCATCTGGCATTAAAGACAAACGGCGACAGGAAGCGTCTGAAATGATGACAAAAGACCCCCCCCCTCCGTGTGGAACCCCCCCGCCACCGATGGGCTAACAAAACACAGAGGCGTGCTAATCCAGATGATGTGCCGGCGAATACACAACATACAAGTGCATGTAGACAAACGGAATACATGCGTGCGAGAGCTGGACGGGATTTAAGCTCGTGTCAAAAATCTCCCCATCTCTTTGAGACACATTGTCTGGCCAGAGGGGGGCACCACTGAGCAGAGGCTTACCTCTGGCAAAGCAACAGGATTTCTTTGTGCTGCACATTTGGAATGTTGCATCAGAAACACTCAGGGCTTCTTTGGTTGCACCGCTACTGTTTCAGTGTGTGTAGCACTATTTAGCCGCCCGCCCACACACACACACACACACACACACACACACACGGATATGAAAATCTGGAAGTGACAGATTGGGTTCACACACTGCGCCGGGAAACAAGTTCCAGTCGTTATCCAGTTATGATGAACTTGGTCTCACGTCAGGACGCTGCCACTCGCTTTAACGCCACTTGCTCTCGTCTGTAAAGCACAACACCACTGTTGCCGGCCTCAGACCGATTAAAGGGACATGCCACCATTTTTAAAGACTCGGATGAGAGGTTCTAGCGCATGAGTTCCGAACCCAAAAAGAAAATACTTTCGGATACGTTATTGGTGAAACAAGCAATAATCATAGCTGGGTGTCGCCTCCACGTATGACCGGCGTTGATTCAGCAGCTCTATCGGATCGCATTGGCTGCGACAGGAGTAACATAGAGTCTCCAGCTGAAATGTCAAGCGATCAAAATGCATTGTGGGTAATCTGTTTGTAGATGTATATCCAAAGAAATGCAATGGGTTCAATGAGGACGATGATGCGTTGGATTCTAATGTGTGGACTTAGTTCAATTGTGGACATGGCAAGAAATGTAGTTTTGCAGATGGATGGAAAAAAGAAAGAAAGAAAGAAAGAAAGAAAGAAAGAAAGAAAGAAAGAAAGCACAAGCACCTCTTACATTGTAAATGTCAAGTTTCGCCAAAGCAACATAAATCGCCTTAATCCTCAAGTGACCACAAAGACACACACGCAGACGCACACACACGCACGCACACACACACACACACACACCATCCGCTTCATGCAGCGACTCCTCAAATCACCGCTCAAATCATTCATCTTTACCCTACATAAAAAAAATGACGGCTGCCTTCATTTAATAACTCTTAGCGCTTGAGCTACGTTTAATCTTAATCAAAACAACCTCAGATTACACCAGCAGATGGTTTCTGCGTGAAGATTGCACTTTTACAGACATTTCTTGATTGTTCCCTCCCTCCCTAACCCCCCCCCCCCTTATTATTGTTATTGTTGATGTTATTATTATTTCTATCCTTGGTGATTTGATTTTGGTCTTACGCGCATTATCTGGGCTTAAGAACTCGCCGACCAATTCCCCAAAATGCTCCTTTCATTAGCGTCAAAGTCTTAATCCACCTCAGCACATACATACACACATAATCCCCCCCCCCCCCCCCCCCCCCCCCCCCCCCCCCCCCCCCCCCCCCCCCCCCCCCCCCCCCCNAGAGAGAGAGAGAGAGAGAGAGAGAGAGAGAGAGAGAGAGAGAGAGAGAGAGAGAGAGAGAGAGAGAATCCATGTTCTTTGGCCGAACTCTGCGCCAGGACAAAGCGCTTTGTTTGTAAAAGGGCTGAGAATGAGCTGGGGGGGGGGGGCTGTGGGGGTTAAAGTGTGTACTGTGTATCTGTGTGTGTGGGAGAATAAAGCTCCTGTTTTCTGTGGTCGGGGGCTTTGACAGGAAGCCCGGGAGTTTAGCCTCTGGCAAGAGGTGAGAGGATGGAGTCAGTGCGAGAGAGAGAGAGAGGGGGAGAGAGAGAGAGAGAGAGAGAGAGAGAGAGAGAGAGAGAGAGAGAGAGAGGGCGAAGGTGGAGGTGATTGTATGCCGCTCAAGTTTTTATGTACGACCTGAGCAGACTCTTTCCTCTCCTCTCCTTTCCTTTCCTTGTGATTAATTGTGCGCACATGTGTGCGTGTGTGTGTGTGTGTGTGTGTGTGTGTGTGTGTGTGTGTGTGTGTGTGTGTGTGTGTGTGTGTGTGTGTGTGTGTGTGTGTGTGTGTGTGTGTGTCAGGCGGGAGATTGTGTCAGTTTAATCTGAAGTGCTGATGATGTGAATGGGGGCGAATGAAAAAATAAAAATAAAGAGATGCACAGTGAAGATCCAGACAGCACTTTGGCTGATGAAATGCAACGTCTGATACACTCGCAGACAGACAGACACACACACACACACACACATACACACACTTTCAAAGAGACATTCACCATAGATGCAAACATTTACCCCTGCAAGGACACAGTGCATCCATCTAGTATGTTTGTGTTATTGCAGGATTAGTAAAATGTGAAGAAATGCACGTAGTAGAACACCAGGAGCTAACTGTGGCACGGCTGCTGCCGAAATAGGCCAAAAAATAAAAAGCCCGCACCCCCCCCCCCCCCCCCCCCCCCCCCGCACCCCCCCGCACTATCACGTTTTCTTGCAAGAAACCACTTTCTTATGTCGTGGTGGAAACGAGGCCACGGACTAATGTGCTCCTCCTGAACAAACAGGCAGCAGCAGTAATCCACCACCGGTTGCTCCGTATTAGGCTAAAAGCAAATGATCACACCCTGGTGGTGACACCAAGGTTTTTTGATTCTTGGGAAAGTGTGTGTGTGTGTGTGTGTGTGTGTGTGTGTGTGTGTGTGTGTAGACTGTAAAGGTCCAGTAGCTCCCTTTACTCACCCTGTCAGACTGAGAGCTGTAAAAAAATTGCACCACATTTCCTCTCCAGACTCTTCTGATACCGAGAATCAATGTTTTCACAGCTGCCTCACTTTCTCTTTTCTACACTTTCACAATGCGTGTGTGAAGCTATATGTGTGTGAGTGTGTGTGTGTGTGTGTGTGTGTGTGTGTGTGTGTGTGTGTGTGTGTTCTTGCTTCTTCATCTAGTGTGAGAAAACACATGTGCCAACTGTTTGAGGCGCAGGGAGACAGAGAGGAGAGCGCCCCCCCCCCCGCCGCCCCCCGCCCCCCGATGTCTGGCCGTAATCATCTGTTTATGCAAAAACCCTCAGTGTAATCAACTCGCCACCTTGGCCTAGAAACCACATACTATGGCAGCCATTGTGGATCTGATTGAACAGAAAACTTGATTCTAACCACACATACGACGCAGTTACGGCCTCCTCTCCTCCTCGCTGTCCAATTAGAAGCCAGACATCGATGATGACAGCGCTGTGTCAGCAGAAACGGGCCCGCAAAGAGTGCGCGCGCGCGCGCGCGTGTGTGTGTGTGTGTGTGAGAGATGGCGATGGTAGTGGCTCCTGGAGCTAATAATAGACTATGACGACGTGTTGTAGCGCTGTTATGTCGCTGTCAGACCCTATGGAGGAAAGTTCCGGGTTGCTGGTTCTACGTTCTCTCTCTCTATATGTCTCTGTTTATGATGTATAGTGTGCATTTATATAGAGTCAGCGTTCAGCATCGAGCCCAGGGAAACTTCAGCGGGCAGAGTGGTGCTGGATATGGCTGGAATCGAACCGCCGACCTACTGGATGGTTCTCCGAATACGTTCTATAAACAACTGTGTGTGTCGCGTTACGCGGTGGTCTGTTTTATGAGCGCGTTGAGCTTCCATCCCTCTCCAGCATTACCACCGAGGCAAGCGCGTCAGATTTGGGTGGAATAACGTGTAAATGGAATATAGATATTCCAGTTGGTCTGACTATGCATGTGCCTCTGTAAGGAGGCCGCCATGTTGCACCGGAATGGACAAACAGAACACCCAGAGTGAGATCTCACGAGATCTGAAGCACCAGTAGAACAAGCAGCAAGTAGTTTTCCTATTCCCACCATCTGAAAGTGGACAACCCGCCTGTTTTCTCGCGACCTCGGTTCCTCTAACTTTCGCACGCGTGGGACAAACGCCAGGTGGAACGAATGAAGCGCGTCCCGCGCTTCAGCCACCTCGGCCGAGTATCGATCCAGACGTCTTCAACGACCTTGGCCTGACCTCCAGCGCGCACCCGTCCGACTGCGCAGACGCGGAAAAGTCATTCGTGCGGTGTTTCGTCCAGCAGGGGTCAAACGGGAGACTTTCTCCGAAAGCCGGGAGTCTTCGCCGCTAGCGCCGCCGTTAGCGCCGCCGCCGCCGCTGCTTCGGATAAGAATCAAAAATAGTGAGGCACAGGGGTATAGCTGGAGATCCCTTCTCTAATAATAGGGGTCTGAGAGCGGGGCAATGTGACAAGAGGTGTTTGCATAATGGGGGAAGCAGAGAGACTCAGGGGGGGGGGGGGGGGGGGGGGACAGACAGAAGGTTATCAGATCTAACCCCACTTTGGGTATCCAACACCGCTAATCTGAGGCGTGACCTCACTTGTTCCTCTCTGCAGGATTGGCCGGCACCACTTTGTGCAGCGGCTCGAACTCCTCCTCGTGCTGGATGATGGACTTGGCGTTGACCTGCACGCCCGAGATCTTGATGTTGATGCCTCTTCGCTTCCCCGGACCTTTGGCTGGAATGATCACGCGCATGAGTTTGAACCTGTAGACACCTAGATCATCTGAAACTACAGCTATAATCCAGACTGGATTAGCTAACCTTCCACAGGGTTCTCTTTGAGATGCTCCTCGTGCTCCTGCACCGCCGACACGCAGCTACTGTGGATCAGTTCCCCGAGTCTCTTCAGGTCGGCGATGGATTTGTCCACCAGCTCCGAGTCTCGGGCGATGGCCTCCAACCTGAAAACAGGAAGTGGACGATGAACTCTGGTCTAATCTGGTCGTGTCGTCAATGAAATGATTGACAGATGACTTGATCATTTAATCTGTTTGAGAAGAGGCCTTACCTTTCAAGAGGAGATCCAAACTTCTTGTATGCCTTGATGAACCTGTGCCAGAGATAAATAATACAATCTTATCTGCGATGTTGCAGAATTCATTATTATAATCCATAATCCAAATATAATTGAATTGGACTATTGTATAATTAAAAAGAAATTCCATGACTCATATGAAGTGACCTTTAACCTCTGACCCCTGCATTCAATTATTATTTTATCTTAATTCTTATCTATTTAACTGCTTCTACTGATTCCTGTACGTTTTTTTACTTATATATTGTTGATTATTATTTGTGCTTTTATTTGACAATATTCATGTTTTAAGTCTCCTAAACCTTTGGACCTTTATCGTCGTTTCAAAGCGCTTTATATCTTGCGAAGAATGTGCCGACGATGCAAAAAAAGGAAACTGTGAGGTAATCCTGATCAACGGTTCATCTTTTCGTGCGATTATGTGTTTTTAACAAATTGGAAAATCGTATCCATAGCAACCAAATGGACCAAAAAACGAAACATCGCTTTACCTGCGGATCTCGGCGTCGGTGAAACCCTCCACGTTGTTCTTGCGGGCCCGAGGTCGCCCCCTCTTCTTTGGCTTCTTGTCGTCCTCGCTGTCGTCCGTCTCGCTCTCGGACCCCGAGGATCGGTTCTTCAGCTTGGAGCCCACATCACTGTCACTGTCGTTGGCTTGGGCCTGTAGAGACACATGGACGCCAAGCCCCCCCCCGTTAGAACCACAACAGACCGGAGAAGCTGAATAGAGGGATCATCCATTCCCTGTGTGAGGGGACGTCTCACCCTCTTGTTGGAGCTCCGGCTCCTGGGCAGCATGAAGATGTCGTCCATCTCCCGCTGCTTCTCCTCCTCCTCCGCTTTGCGCCTCTGCTCCTCGGGGATGATGTTGTCCCACTCGCGGATGTGTTTGTCATCGAACTCCGTGATGTTCTCCTCCATGTTGGAGAAATTAGCCACCTGAGAGGACAGTAAATAATGAGCCACACTTCATTTTTTTTCTTTTTTTTTTTTAAAGGGTCCAGTGTGTAAGACTCAGCAGCTTGAGTTCAGTTTGCAAACCTTGAACTGAGACAGAAGTTCGTCTGTGGCGCTCGAGCCCTGATCACTTTCTCTGGTTTCGGCCAACCTCAAGATCTCATCGATGTCCATCTCCTGCAGAGGCAAGGGAGTACAGGGTTTAATCATCGAATCCAACTTTATTTATAAAAGCACTTTACAACACCCATAAAGGTCCAAAGTGCTGTACAGAAAAAGACAGAAAATGCACAGCACCCATGCAGCAAAAAATAGATATGAATAAAAATAAAACTGGTTAGAGGATCTAAAAACATGAGTCAAGTAAAATAAAAGCTAAAAATAGATGAAATAAATAAATAAAAACACCATACAGTTGTACCGTAGAAGCAGTCAAATGGAATAGAATTAAGATAAAAATCAAATTAAAGTCAAATCAAATTAAAATCAAACCTCTACCAAGTACCAAAAGCCAAAGTGAAATTATTTTTTGAAAAAAAAAAAAAAAAGAAACATTTTTTTAAACGATGAATGAGCAGCGACACCTGTGGTTCAGACTCCTCCCCCTCGGCTTCCTTGAAAAGTTCCTCAGCGCCAAACTTGAGGATAGCAGACAGCTCTTCTTTGTTGAAGGGATTTGAGCTGTGGAGACAAACGACACTTAATATCACACGACATCAACAACATCAATTCTGATTTGCCTGATGATTCGATGAATGAATGACCCTCAATGCTCGTAGAGTCGTTTCGAACATCTTACTTGGTGCTTCCTGAGCTGTTGTCCAGAACGGTCCGACCGGTCGTGTCCATTCTCTGGATGACCAGATGATCCAACACCATCTTCTTCTTGGCCCTCTCGATGATGTCCTCCTCCACTGTCCCCTTGGTGACCAGCCGGTAGATGTTGACCTGCGCAAAGAATCGTCCGATATCAGAACAGTGCAGCAGATCTGTGCAACGGGCGATGGGAGATGGGTTTGAAAGTGGCGCGTCACCTGCTTCTTCTGGCCGATCCTGTGAGCCCGGGCTTGGGCCTGCAGGTCGTTCTGAGGGTTCCAGTCCGAGTCGAAGATGACCACGGTGTCGGCGGAGGCCAGGTTGATTCCTAACCCTCCGGCTCTGGTGGAGAGCAGGAAGCAGAAGTCCTGCAAAACAGAGGAAAAACATCAGTAAATAGACAGTATTTTGATGACAACCAAAAACTATTTTTTTGTTGTTTTTGTTTTTTTTTACAGGTTTACTTTGTCAGTGTTACTTTGTTACGAGCGTATTCTGATATGAATGCATATATTTTTGCTTTACATTTCCAAGATTAAATTGACAATCTTTAAATCAGCAACGGATCACGGAGGCTGCCATGTTGCACCACCATGCTTTTACGGTGACATCATTTTCAAATTCAACGATGAGCGAGGGCTACTATCTGCTCAGCGACAACATACACGATGAGGTCACGGAATCCTGCCCTGAACGTGTGTTGCAATGAAAACACCCACATGAGATGTTGCAGTTCTGAGTCAGCAGCACGACAGAGTTTGCGCTCGTACCTCAGATCCTTCTGCGTTAAAGTGGTCGAGTGCTTGCTTTCGAATCTCTCCCTTTATGGAGCCGTCCAGTCGCTGCAGGGGAGAAAAAGTAGACGCATTAAAGTCCTGCTCCTATGACGTTGGCATCAACCTGCTGTGCGCGCTGCGCTGCGGAGCCGCTGTCCATGCGCTGAGACTCATTGCGGCCCCGACACAGATACACGGCCAGAGTGCGGGGGCTTGCAGCAGCAGCAGCAGCAGCAGCAGCAGCAGCAGCGAGGGTCCGGTTGGTCTTCGGTAGAAAATAAACGGTTGATATAAATAACAGCATGAACTCTCAGCCTGGCCGAGCATGTGAGCGACAACACCCGACACTCGATCCTCAGCAGAGACACAGCCGCCCTCAAAAGCCCCTTCACTGTAAACACCCCCAGGACCCCCCCCCCCCCCCCCCCCCCGGACCGCGCCCCCCCCCCCACCCCCGCCCCATGTTAAAATGCTCAACTTTTAAAAGTATATTAAAAATGTTGTAAACCCAGTACGAGCCACTGTTTTGGTCTCAGTCAGTCACATTTGTTCCCATGACAACAGTAAAGAGGTGAAGTTCTTTCTAGGTCACTGATTCTTAATCTACTGAGATTTGAATTTGAGCAAAATTAAAGGGGCGTGGCCTCTTGAGTGACACCTGAGCCGACCTTCTGTGGACAGCACCATGGCCCCACCCCAGCTCTACCTGACTGTGCTCCGCCTTTTTGGATGAACAAGGAGGTAGGAGAAGTTAGGCCTCGGCAAGATGGCCGACAACTGTACGGGAGCGCTGATTTTTTTCCCAACGCGTTTATTTTTTCTCTCCTAAGGTTTGAAATAGTGCATAATTGAGGGGCGTGGCCTCTTGAGTGACACCTGGGCCGACCTTTAGTGGATGCTGGGACGGCACCATGGCCCCGCCCCCGGCTCTGCCCGTGCTCCGCCTCTTTGCCCTTATTTTGGATGAACCAGGAAGCAGTAGTAGCAGTAGTAGCAGTAGTAGTAGTAGTAGTAGTAGTAGTAAGTGAGTGAACGGCCCACTAGCACCCTCACAAGCACTCTGCAGAAACCTACGGGCGACGTCGTCTCCCTCTTTATGGTTCGGCATTGATGAGGTCGGTCGTACCTGGAAGGGGTAGCGCTTCTTGGCCAGGTACTCCGCCAGAATGTCCAACATCCTGACCATCTGCGAGAAGATCAGGACCCGGTTGCCTCGCTCCCGGAGTCGGGTCAGGAGCTTGTCCAGCAGCACCAGCTTCCCACTTCCTCGCACCAGGTTCTGTGACACATAAAAAAAAAAAATTTGAAATAAAAATAAAACGTTAGCTCTGTGAAGGGAGCGGCGCTACCCTGAGGTCGCCGCCTGGGGCAGCCGCACGCACCTGCAGGTGCTCCTGTTGCGTCTCGGCGTCGTTGTCCTCGGGCTGCTTGATGAGGAAACTGTGGTTGCAGCACTTCTTCAGCTCCATGACGATGTTGAGGAAGCCGGAGGAGCTGCCTCGTGTGCCTTTGGAGAGCGCTTTGTAATTGCGCGTGAGGATCCACCTGGGAAACGTACAACAACCACGTCGGTTAACTGGGGCGGATTTCTCCTTTCCGGCCAAAGGGACGTCATCGAGGAGCTCGTACTTGTAGAATTGCTTCTGCATAGCCGACATGTCGACGCGGAGGATCTGCTCCACCTTGGCGGGCAGAGATTTCTCCACGTCCTTCTTGACGCGGCGCAGGAGGAAGGGCTCCAGCACCTTGTGGAGACTCTGGTAACCGTTCTCTCGTCCTTTCCCGTGTTCGTCCTCGAAATCCTCCCAGGAGTGGAACCTTTTTGCAATGCAAGGAAAACATGCGTCATTCAACTCGTCAAAGAGAATGCTTGTAATTCAGTATCTCAACTCCGGGCGGGCGGGGGGGGGGGGGGGGGGGGGCGTACTTGTCGGGCATGAGGAAGTGCAGCAGAGACCACAGCTCTTTCAGGGAGTTCTGCAGAGGAGTGCCGGTGATGAGGAGTCGGTGGTTGGACCTGAACTCCATTAGACTCTTGTAGAGGAGGGAGTCGTCGTTCTTCAGCCTGTGAGCCTCATCCACGCCCAGAAAGGCCCAGTTGATGTTTCCCAGGACGCCCTGGAGACAAAGGCCAAATACATTCAATCTGTTCCAACTCTGAATTTCATGTCATCGAAATGTTTAACATGTCCGTACCTTGTCTTTCAGAAGAATCTCATAGGTGGTTAATAGTGCGTTGAAGCGGATCCTCTTGGTTTGATGGTTCACCCACTCATAGTCACGGATCTGCAGATTAAAGACATCAAGTAACAATGCTTGAAATGCAAAGAGAACAAAACGTAAAAATATAGTGGAACCTCAAAAGTTGAATCTGTCAAACAACTTGGAATCCAAACAATTCTTTGGGAGAATGTTTTAACCCTGAAGTGGGAATTTTTCCGGAACTCAAACGGCTGACCGGCAGTTTTATTTATTAAACTGGAAAATAATTGATCAAAAGTGCCATAAGATGCTTTTATTTTGAAATAGTTCCATTTCCTGTGTGTGTGATTTTGTAATGTTTGATGTCAACATGACAGGAGCAGCGCAGGCAGAGATGTGGTACAATAATTACCCACCTCTTTACGAAGGTAAATAAGTTTCAGATATGCTTGTTTGTTTTTAATCTATCATTATTGTGTATCTTAATTATATAAAGCAATAATTAGGCAATTTACTAGTGCTACTTGAGTTTAAATTGTGAATTATAACTTGTTTTCAGGAGTAATTGATCAGGTCTTGGAACCAATAGTTTTACAATAGTTCAACACTTCAGTTCACTAAAAATTGGCTATGAAACAAAAGCAATTTCATGTGTTTATGTTCCAATGAAATCTTAAAAAATGATAATGACAATAATAATAATAACAACAATAATAATCCAACTGACCGATTTCCTGCTCATGACGTCTCCCAGGTAAACCACCACGTTCATATCCGGGGCCCAGGTGTCAAACTCCCTCTGCCAGGAGGTGAGCGTGGACAGAGGGACCACCACCAGGAAGGGTCCGTACAGCTGGTGCTGGTGGAACAGGTAGGACAGGAAGGAGATGGTCTGGATGGTTTTACCCAGGCCCATCTCATCGGCCAGGATGACGCTGTTGCACCTGAGGAAGAAAGGGGAGGGCCTTGACATTTGGCATTTTTTTCCTCCAGATGACGCGGCACTGCTGGCGCTTCGTATTGCAGCGCTCGTACCTGCACCAGGAGTGAGCGAGCCAGTTCAACCCGGCCAGCTGATAATCCCTCAGCTGCAGGTTGTCGTCTCCGATGTACGACGGCTGCTTCTTCAGCGCGACGAACCTCGGCCTCTGCTTCAACACCTGAAGTCAAAAGTCGGATTTTCATTTTCCATTTTTTCTCCCCCTTTTCGCCCTTGTTTAAATACTTAAATTTGAATGTGAAGACGCCGCCCACACACACACACACACACACACACACACCTTGCAGTCTTTGGACGGGACGTTTTTGCTGGAGTTGCGGTTCTCGAAGCGGAGGACGCAGGCCTCGAACTTCTTGCGGACCAGAGCTCCGTCCTCCCAGCTGCACTCTGAGTACGGTAACCCCATCCACTTACACAGGTACTCCGGCTCGTTGGAGGACGCCATCTTGTGGCTATGGGCTTTTGAAAAAAAAAAAATAGAATAAAATAAATAATAATAATGAAAATAAATTATATGTAGGCAGAGCGGTGGATCAATACAAAGATATTTAATTAATTAAATAAATAAATGCATAAATAAATGAAATGAAACGATCGGACGTGTTATCATGATAAAAGTGAAAGGAGAGAAATAAGAGTGGACTTACAGGGGAATTCAGCTGATCCAGGTGCTTTTCCAGTTTTGGTTGCTAAATCAAAAAATAATAAATTTTTTTCAAGTGTATCGGGCAGATATATATATATATATATTTTCTTTTCTCCAATAGATACAATGTTTAATAATGGCGTCTTACCTATGACACGCTCCACAATCTGAAACTGCTTATTCAAGTCAGAGATGAGCTCCTGTTGGCAGTTGTGGAACTCGACGTCCTCGGGCGACACCCTACTCAACCTGCACACAGAGTCGGGGGAAACTGTAAAAACACGGACATTTCCAAAAAAAATAAATAACAATACTACAACGCCAAAAATACTCACCATGAGTTCAGCTCCTCGGTTTTCTTCTTGTAGTTGTCCAGTTTCTTCAGCCCCTTGACTTTCTGCTGCGTCAGCGAGTCCATGCTCTCCCACGTGTTGTGGATGTAGGACCAGCCCTTCCACTTGATCAGGTACTGAGTCTCCCCCTCCTCCTTCTCGGGGTCAAAGCCCTCGTTGGGGTCCCCGTTCTCCTCCACCGCGTACATGGTCGTGGACTCTCCGGTGGCTGCAGGAACACAAACGATAAATAATCCAAGAATGTTCTTTTTTTTCCTTCTTTTTTTTGAGATCGGAAAAAATCTTCTTTTCAAAACAAAGACGAATACGTGGAAATGTGTTAACCTGCTTTTTTGCCGATCCTCGTGTCCATGACCTTCTCGATGGTCTCGCTGTCGTCGTCCTGCTGCTCCTCGCCGACGTCCCCCGTCATTTCGATCAGGTCGTCGGAGTCGGTTTCAAAGTCGTGTTGGTCCTCTTTGTAACTGTAACGCGACAAATCGCCCAAAAAAGTCACGATGAATTCATGTTAGTGTTGGTCACCTTTACTAAATATATATATTTCTAACAATACAGGGCATTATGAAACATCTGTCGCTCTGCGACGCTCACGGATCCAATGGGATCCCTTCGCCATTCGCCGTCAAACTGCGAAACAATTTGATGTCAACGGAAATTTCGAAATGCACCTTTTGACTTTAGTTGCGCCCCTTCTCCGGGTCTGCCTCTTTGGAGTGTCTTCCTCGTCGTCGTCATCGTCCTCGTCGTCCTCGTCGTCTTCGTCGTCGTCTTCCGCCGATGACTCCGCCTTCTTGGACTTCCTCCCTTTCTGCGAGAGCTGCTTTTTGCTTGCGGACGATTTGGCCTGAGGTCTGTAAAACACAAACGTTTCAAACCACTCAGCGACGAGGGGCCGAGTCCTGAGATAAAACGTCCTCTATCGCACTCTGCTGGCCAACTGGCAAACTGCAGCCACCGAGTGAGTTTCTACAATTTGTTTCGGAATTTAAAAAGTGTGCGATGAAACTAACAGAAAAATAAAATAATACAGCAATATGACATGATGTTGGAGGTGAGCAGTGGGTAGCTGTCTGATGCCCCAGGCTTTGCTAAACTCTTACCTTCTGGCAGGAAGTCGTCTGGATCTAACTTTTTTCTCTTCCTGCTCACTTTCTGTACTGTCGGAGGCCTCTTCCTGCTCCTCCTCCTCCTCCTCCTCCTCCTCCTCCTCCTCTTCATCATTTGAGTCATCATCTTTCCAGATATTTCTTACAACAAAGAAATGCCACAAGTTCACCCTCAGGGCCCATCACTTCTACAACCAATTATAATTTAGCACAACCCAATTCAATCAGGGACCGACGGCTGCGCAGACCAATCAGATTTGATTTCTTAAATGTTAATATCACCGCAAGCGCTGGAATCAACCAAAACCCATTCTTAACCAAACAGATACCCAGTTAGAAGATATGCTTTCAATGATAGGAACCACAACATGGACACCACACAATGACATTACTGAAGTGTCAAAGAAAATAAAAAAAATAAAAGAAGATAATTAAAGGTACAGTGTGTAAGATTTATGTTGAATTCTTTCAATTTCATTTGGCAGAAACGGAGGATATTGATGAATGCAGTATAAGAATTATACATATATGGCTATAAGTGGGTGGAGCCCACAGGTCACTGTTGAAGATTTTGAGTAGCACCGCCCCCTACAGGTGTACTCTCACTCTAAACTTCAGATAAAGCTCGAAAGGGCGCAAGCAATTTCACCACTAGACGTCACTCAAACCTACAAACTGTACCTTTGAAATGTCACGACACAGTCAAATTATTCGACAGAATATGATGCGAATAAAGTGGAAATGGTCATCAACAATAAACAAACAAACAATTACATTTCCAATATGTCATACTTACTCCTTCTTCTTAGTCCGAGGTGTTTTTCTTTTGGGGCTTTCACCCTCAGAGTCGCTGCTCCCCTGAAAGTACAGTCAACACTGCTTTGAGCAAAGCGATGTGGAATGTACCTGTGCTTCCATGTAATGTCCACTAGATGGCGTAAGGGGCAGCTCAGACACAGGGTATATCGTTTTTTTGTGTCATTCCCCCATAAGCTTTGTTTCCCGTCCGCTCACCCCAGCTCCGATGTTCAGACGAGCCGGTTCCTGACGACTGCGGTTTGACCTCCTGACCCCGTACACGTCTGGATGCTCCTCCCACATCTGGAATCAAAAGTGAGATAATGCTCAGAGGAATGTCTGTTTGACTGTTAAAATCATATTCCACATATACAGGTAGATGCTGTGGAGATATAGCTAATTCTATTGATTCACTGGAGTCCCAAATATCTTGTTTAATCACTAGAACACCAGGAGCTGGTATGAAATATCCCATCATCCTCTGAAGAGATTGGCTCATGTTGCATCATCTGCAGTTCAGCTACATTCACCCCGCTCAGATTTTAAAGGTGCAGTGTGTACATTACAGGTGGAAATGTTTACATTTCTGTCTGAAGAAGTTTGTGTGATTGAAATGAACAAATGAATTGTTCTCATTACTGCAGAATGAGCCTTTAATATTTACCTCAGCAGCACGTCCTGTCTATGGAGGCTTCCACGTTGCACCCTAATGTATTGATTATTTATAACCGTTGTAAGTTTTAATGTCAACTGAAGGCTGAAGAAGTTCAGGTTCAGCTGCAATATACAATATCACCTCTAGATGGCACCAAATATACAACGTGTTTGTATAAAACAAAGCTAATATTCAAACATGAGTGAAATTAAGGATTTTATCTTTGTGAAAATCTCAGCATATTTGTTTTTAATGAGTACTATGATTTATGAAGTCATAAGCGTATTATTTATAAGTTAGTGGTTTTACCTTTGTTACATTCACATACTTTCAATCAAACAGGACATGATTCATTTGGGGTAAAAACATGTTTCTACCAATTTTTAGGTTCCATAAAAATTTATTTTTAAAACCTTTGATGTTTAACTTGTTGGTTTCCTGAATATTACTGAGGCCAAGAATAACCTCTATAAACAAATTATAATTATCTGATGGAAGAAGCCAATTAAATGTCAAATGTCTTTCATTATGTTTCCTTTGCTGTTTTTGGTAAAGTCACAAAAGACTTAGGAAAATCAAACCACCCGCAAACGTGGAGATATTTATAAAATGAAGGTTGTTTTTATGGTGAGGGGAAGAATAGTTAAAGATATACTTTTTTTTTTTAA
>JAFBJT010091169.1:0-14368 GCA_016785325.1 Chascanopsetta lugubris | reverse complement strand
GTCAGACCAGTTAAGAACCAGTGATCTAGGTCATGCTGCAAGTATAACAGAAGCCATAGTTGTCTGAAATAGTAGTAAAACAGACCCTTTAATGTAAACAAAGAATTTGTAACTTTTATTTTTCATGTATGATACGACGCTTCAGCTTTTATTCTTTTAAGTGGCAACGGTGAATCTGGAGTCAGCACCATTTGGGTACTGTCAGCTCAGCAAAAGCCTCAGACAGTAGCAGCATGAGAGTTTTGAAATCATCAGGTCACATGTTTGCACATCCAGTGGGTTGCTTGATTATACGCTCTGTCAACAAACCGACCTGCTTTCTATGGAAATCTGATTCACCAAAAAATGCCAGGATGTTAGGCGCTGGAAAAGTACGACAGAAATAAAAAGGAATGTGTTGAATATGATTTCTTACAAAATATGGCCACATATATGGTAACACGATACAAACACTTGTTGGTCTGCTAAATACTTTCCATAGGAAGTGATTGCATGGCTCAGAGCACAGTGCCAGTCAAGCACATTGGAGAGGAAATGGCATCAAACCTACGTAGGAAAGTGTCTGTAAAGGACGCTCAATTGTAGTTTGCTTAACTCTGGCTTTGGAGGTCCAGTAGGTCTAAGACGTCCGCTGGAGCTCCAGCCTGCCCACCCACACCACCCTCAAAGCATGAGCATGTCGGGATAGATGGGCGGATTAATGGGTGGAGAATCCAACCGTTCCTTTCTTAATGAAAAACATCTTTTTGTTCTCCAAATACGCAAGATAATTGACCCAGCATGTACAGTCTTCTCATGAGAGCCAATCTGCTCCAGACACTCAGGCCATCTTCATGCCATGGATGTTTGTGGTTAGCGCATATGGTCAAAACAATACATGCTAAAAAAACAGTCCATCCGTCATCTTCCGTTCATTTTTTTCACCACAATAAACAGTGCTGGTGATGGCGGTGACATGTGCGCTTTGAAAGTGGATGGCGCAGATTGGCCGCAAACTGACGCTGACGATACATTAGTCTTAAGATCTACAGCACGTAGTGACAAGAGCAGGGAAGTCGCACCCACATGTTGCCACTGGCCTGCTTAAAGGGGGCTTATTAAGCTTTTCCTCACTTTTAGAGTTAAAGACTCTTGAAATGTAGGAATATTATGAGTAACGTGGTTGAATAAAATCCCCTAAATGCATGTTTAAGTAATCGTATGGAGACTGTGGTGGCTTTAGCCGGATCTGCGAAACACGCAGTTGCAAGGGCTTGTTGCTAATGATGTCATAAAAAACTAAATGGCTCAATAAGGACTTATTTACCAAGTCAATATCCAACTGTTTGTGGGTGTGAAGGAATGGCCAGTCAACTGTCAGAGTCCGGATCGGATTCCGGCTCAAACATTTAAGGACATACTCCTCATGACATCACCATTAATGCTCGACTTTACTTATTTGTGTCCTTGTGAAGTTGATGTTTCATGTCAGAAGCTGAGCACACTTGAGAAGCCTGCTTAGAGGGCGGGACTTACCTACATGTTCAGCCAATCTAGGATCTTCCAGAGATCAGGCAATCAGGATATAGTGGGGTTTCCGGAGCCGTTTCAGTCCGGGAAGATATTTTGGGTTTTTAAAAGGACTCCGAAAATATACAGGGATTTTTTTAGACTGAAAAGACCGTTTATGGAACAAATGGAACGCCCTGAAAATTGGCATAAAAGGTTCCCTTTAACATGGTTTCAGGGTGTAAACACAATTAAAGCCGAGTCTCTACTTTCACAACAACAAACGACCCCAGTATCAGAGGAACCATAAAACAGCCCACAACAGTTTTATGAAGCGCAAACTCTGTCCTGAAGAAACCCCCTGTTCGAGTTGACTTGGTGGTGTTGCACAACCTACTTTCTGTGTGATTAATGACAGTGTACGTGTCATCATTCTGAGTCTGTGGAGAAGTCTGGGAGGAAGCCAGACTGTGGCAGGACAGAGATAACAATTCATGCTATCGCTTACGATGAGGGGCAGCGAGGGTCAACATGCTATTTCAACACATCTGGACTTGTTGGGGCAGCCACTCTGAGATCATCCACATGTAAATATGTGTGTTTTTCTCCTAAAGTCGGCTTTTTTTTCAAAATCTCACGAACAAAAATAAATAGATGTAGCACGCAACTTCTGCTTTGCAAATAAAAGCCGGCATGCAGCGAGAGTGTTTGGCCGTCTTTCAGCTGGAGGAATTAATGGGGGGAGCCTGCTGTTGAGGCCAGATGAGTTATTGTGATTGCAGGGTACAGGCAAAACTGCCACAATAGCCGGGCGCCAAGTTTAAAGTGCAGCTTCTGTTCGAGGTTGCGAGAGTATTTCCACTTGTCTGGTTGGGCTCTAGAGTCCGTTGTTACGTAATCATAGCGACTCGGGCTCTACGGTCCTTCAATCACCGGTTCCCACCGCGATTCATCGTCGCATTTATTCGGTTGAGAGCTGCGAAGAAGAAAATCCACCCTGACACCCGGGTTCAAATCGCCCTCGATGATTAATCGTTTGAGTCCGTCTTGTTTGACAGCAACTTAAACCCGTGTTGTGATGTAATGCGGTACGAGAAACACCGAGGACGAAAGAGGAGCTTGCGACCACATGGCAGTGGAAATAGCCAGAGAAGAAGGGGTTAGGAGCAGGAGCTTGGATAAACACCGAAGCCGCCAGAACTCCGCCTTCTCCTGACCATGACCCGTGTCTGCTCACACTCTCACACAAGGCCAAATATATCACCGCTGATGTCTTTTCTCCATATTTGACTCATCCTTCTATTTCTGCCCCGTTTTGAAACGAAGGTTATCTAAACCTTCTTTCTGCGAGTGGTGCTTGGCGAGTCGTCCGTCCTGAGCCGTGTTACTCTTCTCATCCAGACTACAGGTACTTGCACAACCACTGTCCAGGCCCGGAGTGGAACGTCATGTGCCGAGGCTGCTGTGAGTACGACGTGATCCGGTGCAAGTGCCCGCTCCAGGGGACTCCGGTGGGCTACGCCGTGCCCTGCTGTCGCAACGCCATCAACGAGTGTGACCCCTGCATCATCCACCCAGGTACAGACTCTGTGCACAGGGAATCAAAACAAATGTCATTTCTCCTCTAAGGAATGGAATGCCATGTAACATCCAGATGTTTTAATGAGGGTTTACATCTGTTGTTTTTGTTACAATCGAATTGATCCTTAACCTAAAGCAGGCTCCTCTCTATGGGGGCCGCCATTTTGCGTCACCATGTTTCTGCAGTGAATAGACTAACGTAACTCAAATTGAGTTTCAGCGATAACTGGTTGCTGCCATCGCACCTTCCCCACTTGACAACACTAAATCCAACACACTCTACCTTTAAGTGCGCATCTGTGCATTAAAGGTGCACTGTGTACGATTCGGTGACATCACCTCACCCTTCTGAGCATGCACGAGAACCTAATGTAGACGTCACTTGTCATTAAAACTCAAAAGATGTTTAGTACATCCACTCTTGGCTACTGTAAAAACATGGTGGCCACCATAGAGAGGAGCCATCCCTGATGTAAATATATATATATGTGGGCTCATCTAAGGGTAATGGAACAACAATAATACATTTAGGTGATTCTAAATTCATGAAAATGTCATTATAAGTAATCGTTTGTCATGTTTTTAGAAGAGATAAAAATGACCAAAATCGTACACACTGCACCTTTAAGCCTTTGCGATTTTTTTGTCCATCTTGAATATTTGCCATCAGACTAAGAGCTGCCTCTCAGCTGCACAGCTGTTTGCATTGTATCCTGACAAGCAGGGTGACAGACAGAGTGAAAATAGGTTTTGTGTGTGTGTGTGTGTGTGTGTGTGTGTGTGTGTGTGTGTGTCTGATCTAATTTCCTGGCGAACTTTGCTCTGACTCCCTTTCTTGAATTACTGGCAGACGCCTCGCCAGTCTGGGAGTGTGTGATCATAATTACAAAGAATGGTGATTTTTCTTTTTTTTTAAGACACGGTCATAAATGTCATTTATTGGTTTTAACGCTCGCAGATGAGCGCGTCATCATCATCTGGTGTAAAGCGTGTACAGTACATAAAAACAACACAGACACACCAGACCGAGACGCCTGCACAGCGTGTCTCACACATCAAAACTCTCCTTTGCTCTTTCCCTACATGCCATTCGCCTATGGAAGTGTGTCGTGTTTTCTGCTCTGCTTGAGTGTCCTTCTTTACGAGGCACAAAACAGCTGTTCAGAATTGAATGCACATCATGTTTCTGCTGTCGAACATCCCAAAAAAATGTCCTGCGACCTTTTAGGAATGATCATAAATCCTCACTTGCACGTCCTCAGCCAATCCGTACCTGTGCTCAGGTTAAAGGGGCAGTGTGTAAGATTTGGTGACATCAAGTGGTGAAGTTGCATCCATCACCTCACCCTCACCCTTCCGAGCCATGCAGGAGACACCTACGGAAGCAGAGACAAATCTTACACACTGCACCTTTAAATAATGCTCACCAACTCTCCGTGGACAGATCACTCGAAGAGAAAGCCCATCCCTTCGCAGAGCCACTCTGTTTTCACCGTGTTTCTATTTTTGTGGCAGCCGCCGTGGTGAAAGCTTAATGAGTTTACCAGAGCTGATCTTAAAGGTGCACTGTGTAAGATTTTGGTCCATTTTTGTCACCTCTATCTGTAGAAATATAATCACAAAACTATATATTTTCATGAGTGTATAATCAACTCTTTGTATGAATCTTACACACTGCACCTTTAAATAAATGTGTGTGAATCGTCTATTGAAAATGTGATTTATTTTTGTCGGTGTGATTCTGGCCCGTCAAACTGACTTTTGCTTTACACCAATTATCCTCCTCTCGCTCTCTCGCTCTCTCTCTCTCTCTCTCTCTCTCTCTCTCTCGCTCTCTCTCCCCCTCTCCTCCCCCTCCAGGTTGCAGTGTGTTTGAGAACTGTAAGCGCTGCAACAATGGGACATGGGGCCCGAGGGACGACTTCTTCATTAGCGGCAAATACTGCGCCGAGTGTCGGCCCGGCTGGTCCGGTGGAGATTGCATGAGTGAGTCTCCTCACACTCTTAATTGCAGATGTTACTATAAATAATTCCCCTCCATAGGCAAAGTGAATAGCATGTACTTTCTTCTCTCCCCTGCTGATGCGTCCTCTGTGGCAACTTGGAAGGCAGCCATATGCCCAGTAGAGTTTCCATGAGGAGCTGACTGACAAGACAGAGTCAACATCCAGGAATCCCATAAAACAATTTAATGTTACATTTGAACAGTGACTACAGCGCCCTCTCGATATGAAAATATTCCGCTACGAGGCACGAGAGGAACACGGTTAATTAAAAGCAGAAACCTGGATGAGCAGCTGAAAGTGTTTGTGGGCCCTGTGCATATTTGTGTTTATGCTTGTTTATCTCCATGAATCCAACATAGCACTTTTACAGGGCCCCTGGAATCTCAACTGTAATTATTTTCGGATTCAATGGCAACCAAAGCAGCTCGGCTTGGGTGCGCAGCTGATGCTCGGAATAATAACGGAGCTGTAATTAACTTCCGTTGATTATAAAACATACGAAATGCTTGGGTGTTTCAGGGTGCGGGGGAATCGTCCGTAAACGACAGGGTCACCTGGTGCTGGAAAGTTACCCCAACAATGCTCGGTGTGAGTGGACCATACAGGTGGACCGACCCTTCACGGTGGAACTCAGGTAACCACAATCAACTGTTTCACTTTTCCATAATCTGTGTCATGTTTTGAGTGGAAATCAGTGAGATCAGTCAGGCGAGACAAATATTCATTCAACTGTCTGCTTCAATACCGTCACCTGACCGAATAGGTTGTTTTCATTTGCATAGATTGAGACTTGAATATTTACATCTGGAGTAGTTCATCTCTGTGGAGGCTGCTGTGTTGCACCGTCATGCATTTACAGTCGCCCATTGTCAATTGCCAATCGTCCCATGTATTCATAGATACCAAGTGCTGCAAATAGATGGACAGTATGAACGTTTGAGTGACTGGGTGAATGTAAAATGCACTTTAAAGCGCTTTGAAGGGTCTTCGAGACTTGATAAAGCGCTAGATAAATACAGCGCATTTACAATAGGTCCATATAATGACTTAGGGGTATTTAACTATAACATGTATATTTAAAGTCACCAAATCGTACTCACTGTACTTTTAACTACATACTAACCTTACCGTCTCCATTCCACTTTTACCCATGTTCACAATGCCTGAATAAAGCTATATCACGTATGTCAACATAAAGCTAGACATCCATCAAGTGGGAGTGGGACAAATCGCCCAGGTGGTGTATTTCCTGTTTACACAGTGTGTCCTGACTCGATTCTCCCCCACTACCTCCCCCTCTGATTGGCCGCAGGAGATCAAATCCTTCTTCTAAACTGCTGTTGTCATCATTTGTACCAAATCCAGAGATTCTACATTTTTTTTGTTTTGTTTTTTTGTTACCATCCATATCCCTTCCCCACATGTCGTTGTCATTCTTGACAGGACACTGACTTTACAGGCTCCCATCAACACTGTGACTCGGTCTGCATGTTTCCATCTGTGGAACATGAATCATCTCCATCTGTCCATAACACCGTTCTCATCCATACCCTGGTTACATCCGATTTTTGATTGATTGTTGCTCCCATCTTCCTCATCTCCCCTCACACGATGAGCTCACTTGTTATAAACCATCAATCAACTCTCCCCTGAGCATCACTGGCACATACACCACATTTCAAATGTGTGCTCCACACCTTTACAAGCATCCATGACCTTGTTTCGCTCAGATCTTCTTCCTCCATTCATCCCTCTGTGCCACCTGTCTTCTTGACCTCCATGGCGTCACATGCACTGGGCTTTGTGCACGTTGCCATCTATTGTTTCATCTCAGTTTGTGTCCAACTCTGTGGGACTTACTTGAGTGAATTTCTCGAAAAATACTCGATACGGACCAATTGGCGTTCAATAACGGATATTGTTATGTGTTGTTACGTGTTGCACCATATTGATCGTCACAGATTTGCTGGATCCTGTTATCGCTGCATCATATTGTGAGTCGCCCGCCAAATGCGCCAATAGATCCGCCAATATACCCGCCAATGTGTCTGAGTGTGATAAAAAAGTGAAAAGGTTCCCGAATCCACCCATTCATCAGAATCTGCTCCAAACTTTTAATAGATCCTTCCTCCCATTTCCACCCCTCTTTCAGATTTCATAGCGGTAGGTTGAGTAGTAGATTTCTAAAAACCCTGCTCCTGGCCTCGAGCTATTTCCAGGCGTGAATAAAGGGAAATGTGGAAAATTCTGGAGACAGTCTCTCCCATTTGAAGAGCGCAGCAGGAAACTGCTGGAGTCAGACACATTCAAAACAACAGCATGATGATGATGGAACTCATCAGTCAGGCAACTGACGAGAGCACATGCTCTCATGGCACTGTTTGTTCTTCCATAGATTTTGGCATTCAGTGTTTTGTGTGAATTATTTTCTTTCTAGTCTTGCAGCCTCCTTTATTTTCCACACATCTGCGGACCTTTAAACGTGCGGTGTGTAAGATTTGAAGTCATTCTTGTGACATCTAGAAATATTACAAAACAATTACATACTGACAGTTTCATGAATTAATACTCACCTAGGTATACAATTGTTACATTACACACAAATGAACTCCTTAATGTATATTTACATTAAGAGTGGGTCCTCTCTACGGGTGCCCAGAGGGGACATACTAAGCATCTTTTGAGTTTTAATAACAACTGAAGTCTACCATAGGTTCTCCTGCATGCTCGTAAGGATAAAGGTGAGGTGATGGATACAACATACAACTTCACTCCTAGATGTCACCAGATCTTACACACTGCACCTTTAAGGAAGCATTTCACAAAATGCCTGATTGGGGCACTTGTGTTTTCACATACAGTACAGTCTTCCTGGCTCAGGAAAATGCTCATATAATGTTCAAATGCAGCTGTACTAGCATATGGTGTTAAAAAAAACAAAAAATACTGACCAATATACAATTTGATTCGATAAAGGAGCCAATAGAAAAAGCATGATTAGCATTTATCATCTGGGAATAAATTAACTATGTACAAAATTCCGCTGGAAACCCTGTTTTTATTGAGGCAGTGAATCAGACGACCGAAAGACAAACTAACATTTTAATCCTATCAGCCGCAAAGTCGTAAAAAAACAAAGTAAACTGCAAAATCCCTCTGGAGAGAATAATTCAAGTCTGACAAACTGTACAGACGTCTCACTCAGCGCTTGTCATTCAGACTTCTGTGGGACGGCTCGAAAACCACACAACAGCCCTTTACACTGAACTCCCGCCAACAAGCAAACAATTTGAACTTGACGTGGATGTAAAAGCCACAGTCAAGGGATAGATATCTCCCCGTGGAAGCTCAGTGATTGAGTGAATATGAAGTCCGGGTCGGCACAGGTTAATCTGCGCTCCACTTTTTGAGATCCTCACGGTCCAGCTGTAATAGCCATTAACGGCTGCCCCACTTAAATCAATTCCCCCCTCGGTCGGTCTGTAAAATATAGTATGTCACCGACCTCTGACAACAGAGCCCTGGAAACCACAACATTCTGTTTTTCGTATTTAAGCGAGGTTATTGCTCTTCGGTCCTGTGATACTGTTCTATTTCTGTCATTTTCTTCCATTGCAACATTTTACAGGCAAGCACTCGAACAAAAGCCCCATATACAGCGGACGGTTCGGGCCGAGCTCGCAGCGCAGAGATGACAGAGGTTTATTGTGTGCATAAGAGACGTCTAATAACGTTTTCTCTCGTAAAGCTTTGTAATAAAGCGTGACATATTTACAGTGGATGGATGAGATGAATCCATTTGGTGATGAAAAATATCATTAAAGGCATGACTAATATGTCATATTCTTTTATATCCGCCATTTATGACATGAATCCAATAAAACCCCTGGATGAAATAGCACCGCTGAGATAAGCGATGGACAAATGGAAAGTTATAGGTTTGTGTTGAGCTGCGAGGGAATTACTGGTGTTATTTTGTGTGTGCGTGTGCGTGTGTGTGTGTGTGTTTTTCCATTTCCAGTACAATCGCAGCACAGGTAACATACTGTCTGCGCTGCATTAGACCCGGCATCCATTGTGGCAGCCCCTGCAGGTTAACATTATGCATTACTGTAAATCTCATGACTTTGCACTTCCGTGACCAGAGGCTCTGTGATTAAAAATATCATCTGAGAGCTTGTCAGGGTTCTTATGTAAAGTTCATCCGTCCCTCGAGTCCCTGTCCCTGAGGAGATTCAAAATGGAATTCTTTTATTTCTTATTGACTGTTGTCTCAATGCATCTCTCTCCCTGCAGCACACAATCTCTTAAAGGTGCAGTGTGTGATATTTTGAGCATTTGTTTTCACCTCTAAAAATATTACAAAAACAATTACATACTGACATGTTCATGAATTTGTAAGCATCTGAATGTTTTTTTTTTTTTTTCAGTTAACCTTAAATGAGCCCATTAATGTAAATTCACATGAGGAGTGGGTCCTCTCTATGGAGGCCGCCATGTTTTTACAGCAGCTGAACAGGACGTACTAAACATCTACCGGTAGTTTGAATGACAACTGAAGTCTATCATAGGTTCTCCTGAATACTCGGAAAGGTGAGGGTGAAGTGATGGATACAACATGCAACGTCACACACTGCACCTTGAGCTGAGGAGTGTTTACACATTTTTTTTAACTCTAATTATTGTCACCCATATTCTGATCGTAAAGTCCGCACGGGCTGGATTGAAAATGCGAACACATTACCTTGAAATGCCACACCAGTAATTACCAGTGCTTAGAGCTAATATTGTGTCATCGCCGTCTGAATGTATTTAATAAACTCTTAATGACCACAGATCTGAAAGCACAAGATGCCTCTGCATGCCGGGAGGAGTCTTTCAGTAGTAATCAAGGCAAATTAAATATATGTAATGACAGTCATGAGCACCAAAGTGTTTTAATGGGCACATAATGAGCATTAATCAGGACGTATCTATTTGATATCGGTGTGAGAAGAATTCTCGAGAGATTACTGGAGGCTGCCAGAGCCAAGAACCCAAAGATAGGCATCTGTGTTTGGTCTCTGGATGTTGAGTGTGCTGTTACTGTAGCTGCCAGGTGTGATTTATATCAGCTTTTTAATATGTGCCCACACGACTGTGAGGCTGTCGGTTCACACAAAGATCTCATGGTTACACTTGTCTGTACCTGTCACTGTCCTGATCTCTCTCTGGTGACGACTGAATACAGAATGCTGATGCTGCTCAAGTGAGGAAGAAAAACAATCCAATGGTAAGAGTAAGTGACATTTGACTGCACCATCATACAGACAGACAGACAGACAGACAGACAGTCAGATAGACAGCTGAGGCCTGGGAGTTTCCCACCTGGACTCCATGTATGGATGGATGAAGCATCTCTATGACTATGTTGCAATTGAACTAAAACTGTCTCCTGGACATTTCCAGTTAGCACGTTAGGTTTTAAAGGATGTAACAGCAGCTTGTTAAACTGATGCCCACACCGGACCAAGTATGAGTCCGTTTCACCTGTCAATCATGAACGGGACACCCTGTTTTATGGCGTCAAATAACTAACTGAAAACAGCATTAAAGAATGCACAAAGTGCATCCGTGTGAGAAGAGCTACCTAAAATGACTGATGAGTCAAAGTTGCTGAAGTCTGTTACTGATTTACAAAACACTTTTTTTTGCTCTTCAAACCCTGGAAGTCGCAACTAAATGAAAATGTCTGGAAAAAGTCAAGTCAAGTAAAATGAAATAAAATACAATGATGTATTTATCCCACAGCCCTACCCAGCAACACACTCTCGCAGTGAGCAACCTGACTGGTTATAATGAGCCCGAGAGGTTTACATTGCCTTTAGCAGAGGCAATGGTCCGAAGTTTGTCGCTAAGCAAGTCACAAATGATGTTCTCGGTGACCACAGAGCTGTCTCACCTGGTGCCTGTCTCCTCCACTCTGCTTTAGGCAACCGTCAGACAATGCACCCTGGTGTGTTTTTAAGGGTGTAGTGTGTAGGGTGTAGATGGGGCTGCTGGGAGGGGACAGTGTGTATTAGTTGCAGTATTTTGTGTTGCCTCCTCTTGCCAGCTTTTCCAGCACAATGAACCTCAGCCTTACCGGGTAGTTTTTAGTCTGGTGTCCAATCAACTAACATGGAGGATGGAGGATTTATGACTTTTTCTGGAACCATTTAATACCCGTTATTGATGCTACATTTGTGCTTTTCCTACAGTTGCATTTAAAAACATGAATAAGGCTCATTACGATTGTGTACATTTTTTAATGATGTTCTTTTTTTTTTACATACACCAGCCAAACACAGCCCCTCCCTCTTGGCCCCTCCCCCTCCTCTGCCTAACAACTCGGGACTTGACATGTGTGCTATGTCCTGCACACAGCAAAACAATAATAAAACCTACCCACATGCACTTCTGTTGGCTCATTAAAGCTCATTCACAGCATCCAGACATATAAAGCTCTGATGTCATTCTAAACTGCTTGTGAAGTTTTCACAGTGTGTTGCAACACAGACTCATAACAATTAGCTTTAGATTGACGACACATGACCTGGAAAATGATCAGTGGCTTTTTGAAAAAAAAGAGATCAATCGCACATTTTCAGAACCCCCTGTTTACTACAGATTCTAACAGTTTTCATTTACTGTTACAGCTGTGAACGCCTCCGCTCTCTTGGATATTTGAACAGTGGCTGTTATGGTAACTGGTAAATACGGGACACATTTAACACAACATTAAAAACATGAAGTAATGTAATTGTGGGCAAATTACATTCACTTTAGTGGCTTACTTGATATTTCTAAAGCGTCAGTGTCTCGATGCCAGCTGGTGTGACTCTGCCAAAGAACACAGGTGACCTCATGATCCACAGGGAATAAATGAAACACAACGGCGCTCTTAGCTGCCATTTTCCTTTTCTGCACCAAAATGTTCAAACAATTTGTGGAGAATAAAGATACAAACAGGTTCATGATCGTTTCCCTTCGTCTTTTTTAACAACAGGTTCATGATGCTGAGTCTGGAGCACCACCACTCCTGTCGCTACGACTTCGTGGAGGTCCGGGATGGCGACAACATCAACTCGCGCGTGATTGGTCGATACTGTGGGAACTCCCGACCCGGCCTGATCCAGAGCTCGGGCAACAGCTTGCATATTCTCTTTGAGTCGGACGGCTACAAGAACTTTGACGGATTATTTGCCACCTTCCAGGAGAGCTCAGGTAGGTCAGATGGCAGTAAGTCAACAGCAAGAATGACACCATCGAATGAATCCTATAATGTTAGGTATTCATCCATTCCATGTGCCGAGGTGTCCTTGGGCCAGACGCCGAACCCCACATTGGCCCACGTTCTCACAGCGTGAATGTTTGTGTGACTGGGTCAACGCAAACTCTGCTGTAAAACACTTTTAGGGGTCCTCAAGCCTCGATAAAGAGCTATATGAATACATACCATTTCTCGTTAACGTTGTTGCCCCAGCTCACCGAGGGTCCCCTTGACTCCAAAATGTCCTCACTTTCTACCGATGACCTCATTCTCAGAATGTCAAGCTACACACATGTATGCGCACAAACTGTGCACAGAGTCCAACCCCTGCAAAGCTTGTAAAAGTAAACAGTGGGCCTGTAATGGGGGGAATACCCACACAGCTTTGGAAACAGTTAACATGACATTTAAAATGGCGCCAACCTTGATTTTTGAGTCGCTGAAAGCAGCTCGGTATGCACCGCCATTTTCTGATTTACTGGTTCTCTCATTCTGCCGCTAATAAAAAGATCACTTTTTTTTACTGGACCCCATAATGTCGTGTGTGTGCATGTGTGTGCTCACAGCGTGCAGCTCCTCTCCTTGCCTCCATGATGGAACCTGCATCTTGGACAGTTCTTACTCTTACCACTGCGCCTGTCTGGGTGGTTACACGGGCAAGAGGTGTGAGCACGGTGAGTCACATCACATACCTGACGTGCCCAAAGTACGTTCGTCTGTAAAACTGCAAGTATTTTATACTTGAAGGCGCAGTGTGTACGATTTGGGGACATCTAGAGGTGAAGTTGCATGTTTTATCCATCACTTCACCTTCAATTAGTATGTCCACTCTGGGGTGACTGTGAAAACATGGTGGCCCCCACAGAGAGGACCTGCTCCTCATGTGAATATACATAAAAGGATCATTTGAGGGTAATGGGAAAAAAAATACATTTACGTGATTATAAAGTGGTGAAAATGTCAGTATGTAAATGTGGTGTAAACTTGACCGAAATCGTACACACTGCTCCTTTAAAGTGGGGAATACAAGTGAGGAAAGGAACAGAATACCCTGCAGGTTTCTGTGCTTCTCTGCGTCTTTGCAGTGAACTGTGGCTATGACTTTAACTTTCCATTGTTCGAGGCATCCGGCAGATGCGCATATTTGCCCTGTTACCAAACAACAGAATTATTTTTATGATTTTCCTCTGAATTGAGTCACACCCACTTATAAACAGCTGGTGAGTCATTATTTCATAGGGGAGGTCTGTGGTTCCCCCATCCATCATCAGTCACGTCTGTGGCCTATAATCCGAACTGTACGAGGAAAGTAATGAGAGGAGGAAACTAGTCCAATAATTAATTTGGAGGGTTAAACCTAAAGAAAAGGGGGGAAAAAAAAAACATATACTTTAATTCTGAATTTTGGGTTCTTTTGCAGTTTCTGGGGATATCTGCTGCGCAGCTCCGTCGTCTTTGGCCTTCGAGCTCATTTATTCACGGTTGTCTGGACCCAAACTTTTCAGACTTCCCTTCAGATCCTGCAGAGACAAACTCTCTGAACCCTGCTCCCTTTCCCCCCTCATAGTATCGATTTCAGGGCTAAATTCAAGTCTATTATAGTGATGGGGAAACGGGTCTTCTTATATAACCACTCTACGAATGCCAGCTTTCCTCAAATGAGGAGACACCTGTGGAAAAGGAAAAGAAAGGGAAAGGGCGTTTTCATTCCCCGCTTCGTGCCATCATCTGCGTTTACAGGAAAAACCCCGGCCCTGTTTAATTTTAATGGAACGGAGCCGGAACGACACTAATGACTTACATTTTGCCGAGGAAATCGAATCTGCGCGTCTGCCGCGGAGAATTTTAAGTATGTACCTGACATCTGTTGTATTTCATACCTGCAATAATCAACATGTCAACCGCTGTAATCCTGAGCTGAGACTTATTCTGCGCGAGAGGATCTTGACATGGTATCACGGACTCTTGAGATATAGGGAATACACCCCCCCCCCCCCCCCCC
>JAFBJT010091166.1:41730-56630 GCA_016785325.1 Chascanopsetta lugubris | reverse complement strand
TCAAATTCAACCAAAATAAACTGAAATAAATGCACTCAAATCCTACACACTGGGCCTTTAAATACTGGAGTATCTGTGACAGGTGCATGGAAAAATATGACGTCTCATCTCCACATCTGGGACATGGGGAGAGGCAGGAATTCAGAGCTGACCTAAAAATGTAGAAACCCCATCAACAACAATAAGAGAGGGATTGGGAATACAAACTGTAACCGTGTTTACAAGAAGATAAAATGTATTTTTAGGTTGCATCCTTATTTGACACAGACCTACTTTACACAACTGGTGGTCGATGGAGGGTTCTGCCGAGTATTGAGTTTAAAGTGTGTACGATTTCCACCATTTTTGTCACTTCTACAAATATTACAGTACAATCATATACTGACATTTTCATGAATTTACACATCACAAAAATGTGATTCCCCCCCCCCCCATTACCTTTAAAGGACCCCACTAATGTATATTCACATGAGGAGCGGGTCCTCCCTACGTGGGCCGCCATGTTTTCACAGTAGCCCAGAGTGGACATCTTTCGAGCTTTAATGACAACTGAAGTCGACCGTGGGTTCTGTGTGCGGATGAGGTGGTGGACACAACGTGCAACTTCGCCTCTAGATGTCACCAAATCTTGCACACTGCACCTTTAACCAAACCCATGAGCTGTCACATCCATCCAACACCAAAGACTTTTCTAAATATGTCCCCCTCTCTAACCCGGAGGCACAGGTGTGGACCTCCGCCCCAAGACAAACAGTGCAGGTTATTATATCCCTTCAGATCCAAGCACTGGAGTGTCCACTTGGAGGCACGACAACAACAACAAACACTGGAAGTCTACGTCGTGTATCGTTACATCTGGGATGTTGCAGCCACTGGTGCGGTTTGTACATCGTGTGTAAAAACCAGACATGTTGATCCCCTGACACCCTGTCATGGGGGGGGGGGTGATTTATGCAGTGGGCAGAGGAGGCAGGGAGACGTGCACTCCTCCAGATGGTGACAGCTCACCACTACCACTGGAGCCTTCACTCCAGCTGCTTCCCTCTGAGTCATAGCACACCGCGTTTAAATGTGTGTGTGTGTGTGTGTGTGTGTGCGCGTGTGTGTGTGTGTGCGTGTGCGTGTGCGCACAAGATGAGATGGGGTGTGAGCGAGCGTGTCTTTGCATGGCACCGAAAAAGCTGATGCATGTTTAAAGGTGCAGTGTGTACGATTTCGGTCATTTTTGTCTCTTCTGAAAAAGATGACGAAACAACTCGATACTGACATTTCCATGAATTTATAATCATGTACTATTCTTTTCCCTTTTAGCCGTAAATAAGCCCATTAATGTACATTCACATGAAGAGTGGCTCCTCTCTACGGGGGCTGCCATGTTTTTACAGGAGCCCAGAGTGGACGCACTAAACATCTTCAGAGTTTTAATGACAGCTGAAGTCGACCATAGGTTCTCCTGCGTGTTCAGAATGGTGAGGGGGAGGTGATGGATTCAACAGGCAACTTCACCTCCAGATGTCACCAAATCCTACACACTGCACCTTTAATTCAAGTGATGCATGCGCCGTTTTGGATTTTGCAGGGGTTGCGTATGTACCTGCATGTGTGTGTGTGTGTGTGTGTGTGTGTGTGTGTGTGTGTTATTGCTGCAGCTTCTGCTCTGCCTCTTCCGTCTCCCCTGCGATTCAATGAAACACTATCTTACACATAAGTCCAAAATAAAGGACAGCTGTTAGATTAGGGACACGTCTCGGGCTGCGTCTGCAGGTGTCGAAAATCTCTCTCTCTCTCTCTCTCTCTCTCTCGCTCCCTCACTCTCGTTCCCTCACTGCTCGTTCCCTTTCACTGCAGTAAAAAAAAAAAATATATATATATATATATATAAAAAAACAGTCGGGGCTCGTTCGGATGGCGCTGCCTGCCACCCACTCGTGCCACGCTGACATTTGAGAGCAACTCAAATGAGGGAAGAGGGAGGTGAAAGATAGAGCGCAGCAAAGTTGGGAAATGGGGACGAGGGAGAAAAGTCGTGGAGGACGGCAGCCAGGGTGGTTGCGTCTCTGCCAAAAGACAGAAAGAAGCCAAATTAGAGGGAAGGAGCGAGGGTGAGGGGGTGTGAAGCCCCAGCTGAAAAATTCTCCCTGCCTCCGTCTCGTTTTCCTTCCCTGCCTTCCTCATCGCATCCTCCGCCACCTTGCAGACAGATTGGCTCTCAGGAAAAGCCCTTATCACAGGCCCAGACCTCAGCGTCAGAGCGGGGGAACCCGAGTGGCTGACTCATCCACCAGCAGCAGAAGCAGCAGCAGAAGCAGCAGCAGCAGCAGCAGCAGCAGAGATAGGAGGCGAGAGAAGACGCTCTGCCCCTGTTTGCCTTCAGATTAACAAACCTGCAGCCGTCACTCAGCCCAATGACAAGTGTGGTATGAGTCAACCACTGCATAGAAGAAAGGCTCAGATGAAGGTGCTGCTGTGTGTACGTGGTGGAGCAGGTTGGGGCGGGTGGGGAGAGGGGGGGGTGGGGGGGGGGGTAAGTTCGTTCCTCCATTAATTTTACATGTACACCAAAGCAGGGGGGGGGGGGGGGGGGGGGGGGGGGGGGGGGGGGGGGGGGGGGGGGGGGGGGGGGTTAAGTTCGTTCCTCCATTAATTTTACATGTACACCAAAGCAGGTGCAGCAAATTCCAATCTCCCTGCATCATTAGCAGCAGCAGGAGATAATGACCGGCTGAACAGATTCCACGTGCACCGGACACTATCCTGCTAGGATAGCGATTTTTTTTTGGGTTTTGGGGTTTTTTTTAAATTTTTTTTTTTTTTTAGAATGGGCAGAGGAGGTGATGGAGGAGGTTAGCTGAGCCACAAATGTAAACACGGAAATATAATTTCGACTTCTGGTCGGAAGAATAAGGGGGGGGGGGGAATTCAACCCAAATAAAGTTACAAGCAGATGATGAGATGTTGTTGCTCGAGGTGCCACACAATCCCACAGCTCGTTTCGAATTACTTGCACGATATTTCCTCAGAGGGTTGTTCTACATGGCAGGAAATATGACTGCTGGCGCATGTCGGTGATGATACACATCTATATATTTAATCTTCCACCTCCAATGGTAATTTCACCAAAATTGTACACACCGCACCTTTAAATACCTTGACTGGGAAGCAACACCTAGCAGTGAATTAGCTTAGCATAAACACTGGAAACCGATGGGTGAAGCTAGCCTCGTCGAGTACGACGGTTACAACAGAAAGAAAAGAGGCCAGTGTTTGCC
The DNA here is from genome assembly GCA_016785325.1 of Chascanopsetta lugubris. Classification (NCBI taxonomy): domain Eukaryota; kingdom Metazoa; phylum Chordata; class Actinopteri; order Pleuronectiformes; family Bothidae; genus Chascanopsetta; species Chascanopsetta lugubris. Next base: position 53,361 of record JAFBJT010091166.1, on the reverse strand, counting down.
TTTTACACGAGAATTGCACCGCATTTCAAATAGGTTCAGCTCATCAAAAATTGAGCAGACACAAACAAACCTATACATATTCACATGCACATGCACATACACACACACACACACACACACACACACACACACACTCACACAGAAAACACCACCCACCATCAAAACATATTGTTCACATATGGAGCTTGGATTGACAGGTAGCGATTAGACACAACAAGAGAACCACCAACTCAGCATTCTGCTGGCCTGCAGTGTGCCACTCTGTTTCCATGTACAGTATGTGTGTGCAAGGTGTGTGTGTGTGTGTGTGTGTGTGTGTGTGTGTGTGTGTGTGTGTGTGTGTGTGTGTGTGTGTGTGTGTATGTTCCATGTATTTACCGAACAATGTACCTAACACACTCACAAACAATAAACCCAAAAGGAGGCAATCTCGAGGTCGAGTGCTGAAGTTCATACTCTGTTGGCGGGAGCAGAGATTGCGACAAACTCATTCACACGTGCCAGTTGTTCACGCATCTACATGGACTGAATGGCGCAATGCCCTGCTAACAGAATAACAGGGGCTCTGGATTTGCAGCAAATAGGGAAACACAGTCCTGGGCACTTCCTCCAAACTCGCCATGGTTGTCCACTCACATAATCCCCTGTCATATCTCTGAAAGTCGAGACAAAGCACTGTAGCCAAATTGGTTTTGATGCTCCAGGTTCTGACAATGTGTACGATTCGTAAGAGGCACCGGAGCATGGGCGCCCTAAAAAAGACATGCCCATGCCACTCAGTGTCTTTGGTTTGTGGGTCTTTAAGTCTTTCCTCTGGATGTTGGGTCTTTAAACGCGTTGCCAGAGGATCAAACACAAGCTCAAGACTTCTGAATGATCCTGTTACTCCAGAGCCTGTCCATCATGGCCTGGTCCCAAATCTTTCCTTTGGATTGCCCCTGAAGACACGGGTCAAAATCTCTACAAAATTGTCGTGAATTGTCGCTATCAAAAGAGTTGTGCAAGATAAAGGAAGTTCTGAAATACAGAGAACTTTGAAGTCCTTTATGACGAAAAAAACTCTACCATGTGGGCTCTTCACTTAGTCTTTGGTGTCTAACTTCCAAAAGAACAGAAGGAAACGCTGTACAAATTAAGCTGTACAACCATTTCAAGCATTCAGAAGTTTTTAGGTCAATGGGTTGATCATTGCATCGTTCACTGAACTTTCCATCATCCGAAGGAAAAAAGTTTAATGAGCCAAGTAAAAAGCTCGAGTGTTCTCAGTAAAATGTCGAGGTGTTGGAGGACCACAGGGTTTTGAAGTGGCAGGGTCAATCCAGGCCCTGCACTGAAATCTGAAGTCCAGCTTCTGAGGTTATTCAAAAGGCTTTGACGTGAACTGGAAATATGTTTTTGGTTTTTGCCTTATTAGACGCACTGAATTTCTTAAGTCCAGCATGCAGAGATTCAAACACCCTAAGGATATATACAGCTACAAAATCTGAGCCTGAGTGGTTCAGGGTGTTTGAAAAAAAAATGTAGCAACAGTTGTACAAATACAGCCTTAATCGTATTAGTTCACCACAGGATTCAACACTATTACCCCAAGGTTGTTGGTAATAGAGTGCAACACTTCAGAAGTTGGGTATTTGTCAATGTAAATAATGTTACCGGCCACTAGGGGTCTCTAAATCAAAACAATAACAGAAGACATCGTTGGATGATGTCTTGAAGCAGCCAGGTGTTATGAGAGTCATATGTCGTTTAATAAAGGATTACACTACACAGCGAAAAGGAATGAGTAATCGTGATCCATTGGTCTGATTGCTAACTGGCTGACGACAGACTGGAAAAGCTGCCATTGGTCTACTGGTCAGCAACATATTTCTGGAAGTACTTCCTGGATGTCCTGCTTCACTTCATCATTTTTGAATAGAGTAGAAAGTTGGGCCATTTATGTTGCACTTCCCGATAGCTTTTAAATAATACAACACGAGCCGCCCTGTAACGCTCGCCATTGCTCTCAAGGAAAGCGAGACGCTAGGAAAATAGTCTGCCACCACTATTGTTTCTGTTTGATGCCCACTAGCATTTTGGTAGTGAAATTGCAGAACAACACGCACAACTTAGCAACAAGCTACGAGCAGACCTGCAGTGTAGCCTTGACGGAAGAAGCTATCGCCGAACCAAAGTCCGTGGTCAGGTGGACGGAGGTGCAAGTCGCCTCTATACCAGTTCTAAATGTGGTTTGTTGTTGCGAACCTCTATTGCATTACAGTTGTATTCCATCTTTCCTCTTTCTTAATGGTCAACACTCTCACATTGTAGTGCTTCAGTCCCCTGTTGGCAGGATATGACTGTTTGTGAGTGTGTGCACAAGCATATGCATCTCTCTTTGCTCTTGTACACAGGCGACAGCCCTGATGCACTTATTGGTCCATCCATGGCTCTAAAGAGGCATCCGCAAAAAGCCTCAACTCAGGGGGATGCATGAATGAGGCTTTTATAAGTATAAAAAAAAAAAGAGTCCATGCAGAGAAAATATAGAAAGCAATTCGGCACTAACAGCTTTTCCAGCAGACCATAAATGTAGTGGTTTCTAAAAATAAAAGGGACAAGTGATCTGTGACCTCCATCTCGAGATCATCAGAGGAACACAAGCATAAGGGATCTGGAAGAGAGCATTCATTTAGTTTGAAAAAAAACAAAAAAACAACAACTCTCTTTCTCAGCTTGTTATTGCTCATCCACTGTGATTTATATTTAAAAAGGTTTATGTTCGCCTCGATGCTTTGGAGAAATAGTTTAGGAATTAAGCTCAGACTGTGTCGCTTCATCGCGGAGATCTCAGACTGCTCGTCTGTGTCGGTCCAAAATGAAATATAAAGCTCGGCAAACGCAAAATAGTGACTTACTGATATGTGTGCTGTGAGTACACATGTTAACTCCATATCTAGAATAAAAGCATCAATTTACATTCGCCTAATGTCAAGAATGTATATGGCGCTGAGCTGTCTTATCATGATCCCTAAAAAAGCTGGCCTGTTGTGGCCCGCGGGCCGTATGTTTATGAATACGAATGCTCATTCATCTTACACAACGGACCTATAATGTCAAACTTATTGATAATGAGCATAATTGAGGTGCAAATCGGTGGACTTTTCCAACCGTAAACGGTGGCACTCCTCGTGGTATGCAAATAACAGTTTGCCCTGAAGCCCCTGACTCATCGCAGATTACTGTATAAGAGCTCCAATTTGAGTCAAACGGCCCAAAAAAACAAAAAAAAAATTGAGCTCGGCACCGCAGCCCCTCAGACATTTACACAGCCGACTGCTTCAGCGTCACGAGGAACGAATCCGACCCGCCGGCGCTGAAGAGGGCAGAGGGGTGCAGGAGTAATGGGGTTGTTGAGGTCCAAACAGGGGTTAAGACAGAAACACTTAATGACCCCCACAGGAGCTATCAGCGCTCCGCGAGACAGAGGTCTAAAGACAGAGTGGGAGGGAGCAGCTCGAGTGCGCGAGCCACAGAGGAGCGATGAGAGCATTAGTCCGTTACACCAACACTGTCCACTTAGGCAGATTAAAAGTAACTTCGAGCCTCTTCAGACCGGCCCGTGTTCCCACAGCACTTTCACACAAATACATGTCTGCTCCCGCTCTCATCCATCACCACTTCATCCGGAATGAAAGTCCTTCACTCGACACCTGATTCATCGCGCACGACAACGGGGTTTAATGTGCCTGATTTGCACCAGTCGGCAGACATGTTTGTTTGATCAGCGCAGAGGTGGACTCTGTTGAAGGTGCAGCGTGTGAGATTTGGTGACACCTAGTGGTGAAGTTGCGGATCGAAATTCATCATCTCGCCTTTACCCGAGCGTGGAGGAGAAGCTACGGTAGCCCTCAGTTGTCGTTAAAACTCGAAAGATGTCGAGTATGTCCACTCTGGGCAACTGTATAAACATGGCGGTCCCCGTAGAGAGGACCGGCTCCTCGTGTATATATGCGTTAAAGGGCTCATTTAAGGGTAATAGAAAAGAAATAAAACATTTAGTTGATTATAAATTCATGAAAGTGTCAGTATGTAATCGTTTTGTAATATTTTCAGAAGTGACAAAAATGACCGAATTCTTAACACTGCACCTTTAACGTTATACTGCATGTGTATGTAATTGCATCAAATTGGAAAAACATGGAGGCCTCTTACTCTTACACCCTGATGTAAATAAAAGGGGTTGATGAAAACAACAATTCATACATTCAGGTGATTATACACTATTATTTTATACTCTATTATCTGCCGGTATAAAGAATGTGACCTAAATATCAAACAATGGATCCTCATGCGCTCTAAACTGAGTCAACAGGCCCAATTGGCTACGTCTCAACAGCTGTAATCTGCAATCATATTATATTATACATGAATAGATGGAAATAAACAACATAAAGCCTGAAATTCAACACCTTTGCCATGGGAAACACCCCTTTCTGGGATGTTTACGATTTCTAGACTGTAAGTTTGAGGGTACAATGAATAAAATGTTGGAAAAAAAAAACCCATAAATAAATGATGTCAAACTGTTGTTTTTTGGACTCTAGGATATTTAAAGAAACGGTCTCTTTTTAGGAGTAAAACCCTAACCCTAACCCGCTTTTCAAACCGAGATCAACCTTTTCTGTCTTTCAAAACTTTTAATGAGCCAGATCGGTCGTGGGGCCTCTGGTGTGGCATCTCTGTCTCTGCCACAGCTGAGTGGAGGTGACAGAAATGTAGAAAACGAAGGGAAGAGGGAGAAGGAGCGGAGGGGGAGAGAGAGGGAGCGAGACAAAAGCAGGAGACAGTCGATTTCAGGACATTTCATCATTGAGCCTCGGAGGCGTCGCGCACGGATGAGGCTCTGGTGGTGGGTGGGATCTGAGGTCAGGCTCTCAGGTGGTGCCAGCTTCCTGTTTAACCCCGTCACAGAGGCCACAGGTGACCTTGTTTCCTATTAGGCGGGGGACAGGCACAAGCCCACCCCCACCCCACCTCTCTCTCTCTCTCTCTCTCTCTTCCTTATCTCAGCAGAGCTGCTATAATTCAATTAAAGCCGCAACACAGAGGTGAGAACAATTGATGCCCTGTATTGGGAAACACCCCCCAGTTGGATTAATCACCCCGACAATCGACTGATTTAACGCGCCTTTAAAACACTAATCTCCCTGAAATCGTAATAACAATAATAATAATAATAATAATAATAATAATAAAACCGTCTGTTGAATCTATTTCGGTCCGTGTCAGATTAATAACGGTTCATTAGGAGTAAGTATTAATTACGACAACGAGGTAAGAAGAGCTGGGGGAGGAGGAACTGCTTCTTCTTCTTCTTCTTCTTCTCCCTCTCTCTCTCCCCCCTGCATCTCGACATGCTTGCCTCGCTGCCTCGATTACTGTGTGATGCAACTTTAATCAGAAAAGTGGCTGAGCGCTGGCAATTTTGCGATGAGCTCATTAAGGACGTGTTTCCGCAGGCACACGTGAAATACTGTAAACTACAAAACACACACTGTAAACAATCCACGCTCCGTCTCGGGGTAAAACAAGAGGCATCACGCAGAGAAGCGAAGCCTTGGAACGTGTGCATTCCGACAGGTGATCATGCAGCAGAGCCATACGTGGAGAGGAGTGGACGGACAGGATTTGCATCATTTAAAAGAGCTCTGTTGGTTGATCCCTGAGAGAAACAAGCTTTTGCCATAACGCCACGCACAAACACCGCAGTGAGCCGAGAGGTTTCCTGCACACGAGCACCAAACTAACGAATACCTCGTCCTTTAGAAAAAAAAAAAAATCTTTGCAAACTGTCAGAAAAGCAGATCTGCATTAGAGAGCCTGGACAGTGAGAGCAGCCACATCACGTACAGATGAGCACACACACACACACACACACACACACACACACACAATCCAACCAGCTTTGTAATGAGAATTAGAGATGTAAATGGGGAAGCGATACCTTCGGCGCACGCAGAGCTTCATCCTGAAAAGATTTTGTTTTGTTTTTTGAAAGAAAAGAAATCCAGCTCCCTGCAGCTTCACCGGGGAGCGGGAGAAAACCCCCTCTTCCCTCTTCCCTCTTCTGCGTGCTATCTGGATTGGCTTACCCAGCTCTCCCTTGAAGCTCAGAGAAAACCCCAACACATGCACGCCGCTGCCGCCGCCTCGCCGCCACCGCCGCCGCCGCCGCCACCACCCCCACTGCTGCTACCGCCACCTCTGACACAACCACACCACTCCTCCAGCAGCAGCAGCAGCATCAACATCAGCATCAGCAGTGGCAGGGAAGACGGAGGGAGAGAGGGTGAGAGTGGAAAGACACACGAGAGGCAGAGTAGGAGGGAAGGAGCTTAAAGGGAGAAGACAGGGAGAACGCGGGGGCGTGATGATGGAGCGCTGGAGGATATGTGCAGAGAGAGAGAGAGAGAGAGAGAGAGAGAGAGAGAGGGAGGGAGGGAGGGAGGGAGAGAGAGAGAGGCTCACCTGAATGCGTCTATGTTGTTCATTTCATCGTCAGGCACCTAAAGGAGATGACAGCATGTCAGTGGAGGGGACGAGTCAAAGTAGATGCAGCAAAGTCAGTGCAACACACACACACACACACACACACAGACACACACACACACACTGATTGGAAAAAAAAAGAAGCTAAATGAAACATACATATTCAGCGAGCACGCTCTCCCTCTGTTTTTGTTTATGCCCTCCCTCCTCCCTCCTCCCTCCTCCTCCCTCCTCCCTCCTCCCCAACCCCCCTTGCTCCCTCGCTCAATCCATCCTCCCCCCCCCCCCCCCCCCCCAACCCCTTCCCCTTACACTCGTGTTCGTGAGCAAGCCTGTGCAGGGCTCATCAGATTGCATGCACACGCGTACTTAGGGGTGTGAAGAGAACAATCATATCATACTAGGAGTGTGAAAGGAAGGAAGGAAGGAAGGAGGGAGGGAGGGAGGGAGAGAGTGGAAAACCTCCAATGCAGCCAGACTGCAGATACATGGCAAGCCCCCCCATGAGGGACACTAGAGGCAACTCAATATCCCTGTCGAGGCGCGGGATCGAACAGAGAGGGAGAGCGAGAAAGAGAAGAGGGCGGCGAGGGAGAGAGGGGGGGAGAGAGAGAGAGAGAGAGAGAGAGAGAGAGAGAGAGAGAGAGAGAGACGAGGGGGAGATGAAGGGGAACAGGTGGTTCAATCTGTTGAATCTCACATCTCAAGTCCCAAGCTGTTTGGCAGAAAACGCTTTTTACACCAGTCTGGCCCTCTTCCTTTCTGAGGGGCGATGAATTATGTATCATCTCCGGAATATTCCCCCACATTTCTCTCGTTCCTACAAATGTAGGGTGCAGGCCCGACGGATGGAGAGGGGCCGTCCGTGTTGGGTCTGTGGTTTGGGGAAGGTGGTTCCAAAAAGGAGACATGGGTCACTTGAGTCATGAATGAGGGAAGCGGCCATTGCTGCTCACAACGCGATCTCTAGCAGAGTTCAAGTAGAAGCGAGCCCAACCGAAGTCGGACTGTTGAACGGGGCTGTTACGGGAAATGTCATTTGTTTTGTTGGCATCCGGCATAAACGTTTTCAAAGTGGCAGGATGACAGGATGGCCGACAATCGAAACGAGTGAATCGATAGAGCCCGAGCCGCAGTGTGTCATTGATGAAAACAACAAAATAACAACAACAACAACAACAACAACAACAACAACAACAACAACAACAACACAATAGTGCACTCACCAATACTGTTCTTAGTAAGGAGTAAGTAGGTCGTTTATATGCCTTGATGTGTTTCTTTAACCGTCTCATAATCTTTCCTCCACCTTGAATCAGGAGAAGCTCCCTCACCTCACTGTCTTACCGGGCATACATCTCGATCCCAACGATGAAATATAAAATGTTGTACACTCGAAAAATACATTTTGCGATAGTATTGGTGCAATAATACAAAGAGCCTGAAGACATTAGCTTTTCTACTCAGGTGGTGTGTTCTGAATGCTAATTAGAGGTCTTGGGTCTGTGTCTATGTTTCCTATTGGGAAAGAAATATAGGTTTCTGTTCAATCTACTCTTCAGAAGTGTTTTTCCCGAATACATCAGCGATGCATGCAATCAAGTGAGCAGAGAGCAAGGCATGGCTTAACTGTGCAAGATACTAAATCCGGGACTGCGGATGGATGCTGGATGTATAATTGGCCCCTTTATGGCCGAGGAGTTAGACATTTCCACGAACCACCTCTGAAACTCAAGCTCAACAAATGGAGTTTGGGTCTTTGGCGTGTGCACAGCAGAAGGTCGTGTGCCTGTGAAGAATGTTGTGTTACTGCAAGGACTCGTGTGAGGAGGGAGATGAAACTTTGCACACGCACACACACACACACACATATATATACACACACACACACACACACAGACTCTCACACACTTTACTGCGATGAACACCAACAGGCTCACATGCCTGGCTCTCGGCACCCACACCACCCACCTTTTTTTCAAGCAGTTGCTAAGGTGACGGCAAAGGCTGAATTTTAATCAGACAATAAATTAAGGCAATGTGATGTTCTTGCTTATTAAACACCAGCGGTTCCAATTTTTGAAGATGTGACGGGCTTGTTTTGTTTTGTCAGGTGGGTTTTGTGCAGAGACGCTGCGAATCAGAGCGGTGGGATTAGTTGCCCGGGGGGACATTGTACATTGCTGTACATTGTTTAGAGGATACAATTCCCAACGATGCTCTACCCCACGCGGTGAACATCATGACTGAACTGCAAATACATCTTTGCTAATCGAGCTTCAGACGTATCTTCGCGTGTCACGTGCTGAGGAAATAATAAGTACCTTAAAAAAGGGTTTCCTGCCTTTACGTTCCGTTAGAGTGATGGTTGGTAAAACGATGAGGTCATGCATTGAAATGCTGGCGAGTGGGCTGACTCAGTAAATGACTGCATTGTTCAGGTCAGGTTGTTTGTGTGTAGGCGCTGCTGCTGATGTGAAGAAAGCTGATGAGCACGGTCATAAAACATGATTGTTACTAGTCAGCATGGAGCCGCGCTCCTGCACAGATGCATCACTCTCATCCGTCGGGACTCGGTGTCAGCTCAGTGGCAACATGTCTGTGTGGGTCAGCGGACTGACGCTCACCTCAGACAGGACGTTCTCATGACAGTAAAGCAGTTGGAGTTACCAGTTCCTCAGCCGCGCAGAGCATTTTAGTATCTTTTAGATCATTGTTTTGGTTTTCTGGCTCTCAAATGAGCACAGATTTGGGGTACCGCCTTTAACTGGTCAGTCCCTAACATAAATGGACATGATGACCTAACTACCTGGATTGCCCCCTGGTGGCTGGCTGCAGTATCGTTAAGTTAGCAAGTGCCAAATAGGTGAAATTACACGACCAAAAGATACATTCTGTCATTTTTTAGTACTTTCTAAATATCCCGATTGACTGCTGAGGCCAACTTCTGATTGGTTGAGCCAGTGTATGCTCATACTACACAAGCTAGTGAGAGTGATTAATGTCATATGTTGTGTTTTTCTTCAACAGCTTGTTAATCATTTAGTCAAGATGAAAAAACTGCCAGAATTCTCGGTGATGCAATCAGAGAGACAGAACAATCAAGAGCAGTCCCCTCGAATGACCCGAGACTAAATATATTCCGACAACACAACAATATCCGCTCCAATCACAACATATGTTGCGAGGCCTGGCTCTGAGTTCAGACTTGGACAATTCTCACCACTCACCATGTTGATGCCCCGCGGCAGAGAGACCGATCTGCAGGGGTATCTGTTGAAGTCACTGTAGAACCCAAGGAAGGGACTCCTCATTTTGAAACCTTGACAGAACTCCGGAGGAGGTGGAATGACAAGTCTCTCATCAATCCCCTGCCGGGGCTGAGAGTCGGGGATTATCTCCAGGTCCTGCTGCTCGCCATTGGTCCCCACAGCGTCGATGTCCGTCTCCAGATAGGTTTTCTCTGTCGGGTCAGGGGGAGGTTGCTTCTTCTGCTCGAGTAAAGAGCCCTGCTGCTGGGCCATTGAGCGGACCGGCTTTGGGCTCCGCTGAGTCCCCACTTGGACCTTTTCCTCGGGCTGATCTGGGTTTGTTTTGTTGGAGCTGGAGGGAGAGACCGGCCTCCCAAAGGCCTGCAGGCTGTGTGGGTCCAGCACGTTAAATGTCACCTCATCCAGGAACTGAGAGAACTTCAGCTTGGCTTCGATCGTTTCCTCCGATAGCCACTGTAGTGTTACAGCGTTAATGCTTGTGTGGGTCTGAGCCGAGCCCCTCCCCTGACACAGCCCACCTCTCTCTGGCCACGCGAGCAGCTTGTTGTGGTTGCTGTCTCTATTGCCCGGCTCGGCCTGCGCACGAACCCTGCCACGGTGCCCTGTGGAGGGACGTGCTGCGAGCCCGCCCCACCTTCCCTTCTGTCGGAGTCGAGTCTGAAACGCTTCCTGACTCTGTTTCTTAATGGAACTGTGCAGGAGGCAGGTAGCTCCCGAGCTCCAGCTGCACGCACTGCCGGCGCCTTCGCTGCTGCTCCTGCTGCCACTGGGGGGGCTGCTGCTGGGAATGCTGGAGACAGACGCCTGGCTGGGGGGCGACTGCTTAGTGGTAGGGTCTCCAGCCAGCTCCTCCAGCAAGACCTCACCAACATAAGACATGGGACAGAGGGCAGAGGAGGAGGCCCGGCACTTCTGCGAAGGTTGGCGTGGCTCGGTGCTGCACGAGCAGGCTGCCCTGCTTGTCCCGTCCATTTGTTTGAGTCCCGTCTGCGCGAATGTGTTCACTCTCTAATTGCTGCAACTGGCAGGTGATGCACGGCCCGGCGGAAAGCTCCGAATTTAAAGAGTTCTACCCCAATCCTGTGTCATTATCCTGCAAGTCTGACCGAGAAGAGAGCCAATACTTTTCACTCTAGGCTGAACAGATGGCCTCTCTCAGTGCCAGCATAACCCCCCCACCCTACCACCACCAAACCCCCCCCACCAACCCCCCCCCCCCCGCCCCTTTGCTTTGACAAGCAAGGATATCCACAACTTAAAATTTAATGCAGAGAATTATGAAGACTTCTAATAAAACCATCAGTGATTCTTTTCATACCGGCCCACAAACGTCATTCTAACTTTTTTTTAATAACCTTGTACTCCGAGGCGAGAGTGAGAATCACAGCTGCTCCGCTATTAATCTGCAGAAGCTTCAGGTTGGGCTTTAATGAGAGGGAATTTAATGCCGTCCTATAGCGAGTGTCTTTGCTAGTCGAGCCGAGCTTACTCCGAGGTGCCGCACATAATTAGGCTGTCTATTGATAGCGGAGCAGCCGATGGTTTTTTTCAGCTTTTTCCAGGTCAGTGGTTGTGGAAGCCGATTGATCCAGCAGAGCACATGGCACGTGGACACACAGGCGCATCGGACTAATGGACAAGCTTGTCGGGCAACGGTTTGTTGTCATCTCGTCGATACATCTCATTAACCAGAGAATGAAGCTCGTGGAACCAATCCAGGCGGTTTGATGTTTGAAGGGGAAGATGATTTCCTCCTTTGTGCTCTGCTCTCGCTACTTTGGAAAACTATTATACTCGTGCCAAGTAGTAAGCTGATACCACTCTCATG
>JAFBJT010091166.1:25252-37787 GCA_016785325.1 Chascanopsetta lugubris | reverse complement strand
CAGCGCGTGTGTGTTTAACACAAGATAAACTATTGCGAGATGAAAGTTCTATGTCGTTGTCATGTCTGTGTGACTTAAATTTTACTTTTGCAAGTGGCTGAACACATATGTATCATCTGTTTGTTGTTTACACGTATTGTTTACCTGGATGATCCAGCCCTGGAGCCACTAACTGTAAATACAAAACAGACTTGGCTTCTCCCCAGTTGTGGAGCCATTGTCACAATTGTGTTTCGATCGCCACCTAGTGGCCGGCTAGTGGAATATAACCTCTCAGAGGACGGGATGGGGTTTATATCGCAGGAGGAAGTAGTGACATACAGTCTGTTGTGTCGGAATATGTAACAACACTCTTGAGTGTTAAGATATTGTATTTATTAATGTTGTTTTGTGGTTTACAGTAAAGGGGGTCCAAGCTTCAGTCCCTCCCACCCGCTGCTGCCCTTACGACAGAGGCAGCAGAAGCAGCAGGGAGAGGATGGCGCAGGTATGTGGGAACTCATACATCTGCAAATCCAGGTCTAAATTGATCTGGTCATATTGTAAAGAATGTCTCACCTGTCACATGTTGTTGTTGTTGTTGTTATTATTATTAGCCCTGAGAAACCGTTCAAACTCCCTGACTCAGATGGATGGACACCCAAGAGCCTCGGTCACTGCATGGCCAGACAAGAGGCAAAGGTAACAGGAAATAGAAAAACACTACAAATGCATCGTTGTTACCATTGAGTCATACTTTAAAGGTGCAGTGTGTAAGATTTCTGTCATTTTTGTCACTTCTAAAAATATTACAAAACAATTACATGCTGACATTTTCATGAATTTATAATCATGTACATGTTTTTTTTTTCCCATTCCCCTAAAATGAGCCCATTTAATTACATAAAGAGGCAGGATCCTCTCTACGGGGGCCGCCATGTTTTTAATGTGGTAAAAGTGGACGTACTGAACATCTTTTGAGTTGTAATGACAACTGAAGTCGACCATAGGTTCTCCTGCATGTTCAGAAGGGTGAGGTGATGGATACAACATACAACTTGACCCCTAGGGGTCACCAAATCATAAACACTGCACCTTTAATTCCCGAAGCAACGTGTTCAGTGCTTAAAGTTCTGAATGCTTTTCGTTTTCTATATGCAGATATCCACATAGACAAGCTAATAGCAGCTATAATTGTCCTATATGCAAATGACACCTACTGATCCTTGAACATGACATAATAATTCATTTGTTTTCGTGCCCTTTGCAGACCACTCTCCACGCTGAGCCCCTTCATGATGCACGGAGCCGCCGACAGCGATGCAGACGTAGCATCAGGGGACAGTGTGAGTCTGGCCCGCTCCATCAGCAAAGACAGCCTGGCGTCAAACGTCATCAACGTCACACCCAAACACCAGACCTCCGTCCACCAGCCCCCGCAGGCCGCGCTGCGCCGAGTCAACGGTCACAGCCTCCTGGCCCACGTGCAGCTGGAGGACGAGGAGGAAACTCTGGCGCTCGCCAGGACCGATTCTCCCGCCGTGCCAAAACGAGCCGACGCCACGCAAGCCGCTGCCGCCGTCGGACCTAAACCTTCCAGTGAGTCCAAACCTGCACCGGACAGCTTTTACCTAGAACCACTGATGCCTGCCGTGCTCAAGACGGCCAAAGAAAAGTCTGTATGTCTAAACAAAGAGGAGGAGAGCGGCGAGGGGCCCCACTCCTCAGGGCGGGGCTCTTTACACCGAGGAGATGGGTCCACATCGGTGGTTCGCAGGAAAGCACCGTACAACTTGAACCAAACCTTTACCCCTCCAGCGGAGGAGGCGGACCTGTCGGACGAGTCGCACCGGGACCCGGCGGCGTGCAGGCCCACCGCCGCCAGCAGCGCGGAGCCCTCGTCCAGAGAGCCAGCGGGGGGCTTCTACCTGCACTCAGATGCTGAAGAACCAAAGTCTGGCCCAGGCCCGGAACCCGAGCTGGAGGACCTGGACGAGGAGGAGGAGGATCTGGACGAAGCGATGACCACGAAAGATCCCCACTGGCCCCGGAAAGCTTTCGGCGAGGACGGCGAAGAGGAGGAGTCGGCCAAACTGCAGGAGGACATGAATGTGAAAGAGCACGAAGACAAAGACATGAACGGCGGCAGTGGACGCTCCAGCCCCTGTCTCAGCACCCACTCTCAGGCCAGCAGCATGGCCAGCGGCAGCGTGCGCATGACCTCCTTCGCCGAGCGCAAGGCCCAGCAGCAGCGCTTCGGCAGCAACCACGACCTGCGCTCCAGCGCCTCCAGCTCCCAGAGGACCACCCCAGATGGCTCAGAGAGCAGTGGGCCCCTGGCATCCTCGTGGAGGCTGAGGAGAGACCAGAGCCCCTCCTCACCCCTGGGAGGATACTCACGCACGGGCGACGGCAGCGGCGGCGCCCACGTCCTGGCGTCCGAGATCGTGCAGCTACGAATGCAGCTGGAGGAGAAGCGGCGTGCCATCGAGCACCAGAAGAAGAAGATGGAGGTGCTGTCGGCGCGGCAGAGGCAGAAACTGGGCAAGGCGGCGTTCCTGCACATTGTGAAGAAAGGCGGGGTCAAGAGCGACACGTTGCCACACCCGCTCAAAGCCGACATCTCCAAAGAGGAGCTCAATGGAGAAAAGGGGCCGTCGAGTAAAGACGATTTGTGTGTGGAAGTCCTGAGGGGGGGCAAGCAGGTGGAAGGGGCCGCCCCGCCCGGTGCCTTAGACGCTGACAAGAAGGGAAGCAGCGGCAGCTTTTATTTAGAGGAGGAGTTGGACCTGAACGAGTGCAGCCGCTCCATCGAGCTGCTGAACGACGCCATCGGCAGCATCCAGCAGCAGATGATGCAGCTGTCGCTGCAGCAGGAGATGCTGATGAAGCAGAATGTAGTACAGTCGCCCACCGCTGCCGCTCCGCCGCCTCCCGCCAGCGACAAGAACAGCGGCTCCAAATCAGGGGCCAACTTCCATTATGTGGAGCACATGTCTGGAAGCAACGCCGCCCCCAACAGGAAACCCCCAAAGCTGAGCTCGGGCCGCAGGTCCAAACCGTCGGAGCTCAAGTTGTCCAAGGAGCAGGCTCGCCCGCCGTCCAGGACCCTCACCCCCACCCAGAGCGGGCCGAGTGAGACGCATCCGAGGCATTTCGCCGGGGGCAGGTCCCCCAGGGCGGAGCAGCCCGACAGCCCCAGAAACCCCACGGCGGGAGAGACAATCGACAGACCGGCTTCCGGCCAAGCTCGCGACGCCACCTTCAGGCTTCAAGACGAGGCCAACGTGCGCCTGCCCACGCGACTGGACCTGTCGGCGCTGACCGCCCCCGAAGTGTCCTTCGACGGCTGCCTGTCCAGCTCCGCGAGGGAGAGCGAGCTCAACTCCTCCGACGGCTCGGGAAAAGAGAACGTACCGTCGGAGGAGGCCCATCGCGGCAAAGCTCACCTGATCGAGGTCGACCTCTCGGAGGTGAGGGGTCCCGAGGAGGAGGAGGTCACCGAGGACACGGAGACGGACGGAGACGGAGAACAGAAGTCGGTCATGGGCTTTTTCTTCAAGGTAATATTTCCAGGTTTGGAAGTAGGCATTTTGTCATGTCATTAAAACTCTAAAGATGTGTTCACTCTGGGATACTGTAAAAACATGGCGGCCCCCATAGAGAGGATAATGGAGGAAAAAATAAAACATGTAATAAATTCAGGAACATGTCAGTATGCAGCTGTTTTGTAACATTTGTAGAAGTAACAAAAATGACCAAAATCTCACATCGCACCTTTTAAATGAGCCCATTAATGTTTATTTACATGAGAGGGGGGTCCTCTCTACGGGGGCCGCCATGTTTTTTTACAGGAGTAAAAATGGACTTACTAAATATCTTTTTAACGACAACTGAAGTCAACCATAGTTTCTCCTGCATGTTCAGGAGGGTGAGGGTGAGGTGATGGATACAACATATGCAGCCTCACCTGTAGATGTTACCAAATCGTACGCACTGCACCTTTAAACATGCAAATTCGTACCCATTGTTCCTCTCACAACGTAGGACGAGCAGAAGGCTGAAGATGAGCTGGCGAAGAGAAGAGCAGCCTTCCTGCTGAAGCAGCAGAAAAAAACCGAAGAGGCTCGACTGCGAAAGCAACAGCTGGAAGCCGAATCCGAGCTGAAGCGAGATGAAGCGAGGTAACTCTTTCACGACCGGCATCAAACACCCGGCTTTGAACGTCAGACGCTAAGACCCCTAACAAGCCGGGCGTTTGATTTCCACATCCAGGCGGAAGGCGGAGGAGGACCGCCTGCGTAAGGAGGAGGAGAAGACGAGGCGTGAGCTGATAAAGCAGGAGTACCTGCGCAGGAAGCAGCAGGAGATGTTCGAGGAGCAGGGTCTGGTGCCGAAGCCCAAAACCCCCAAACCCAAGCAGAAGCACCGGCCCAAGTCCGTGCTCAGGGAGGAATCCACCAGCGACAGTTTCTCCAAGTGCTCTTCTTCCACCCGTAAGTTGACTCGATACCTTTTGTGGACGGTTAAGATTCACATGCCGTTACCACTGCACGATGATAAGGACATTGTTTTTAAACAGCCACACCCGGGCCTTTCAGGTCCGGCCCACTTTGTCGTTATGTTCGACAACGGGCTGCACGGTTTTGTACGTGAAGCTGGAGACGATATCCCCAAATATGCTTTTGTTTGGAAATGCTTCCGTTTCCTGTGTGTGTGATGCTTGATGTTTACATGCGAGGAGGCGCAGCTGCGTCCGCTAGCCTTCAAAATAAAAGTCCCACTTTAGAAAACCAGCCCTATTCATTTCCAGTCCAATTTGCTTTTCCAATGAGTGTGTTTCTGTGTTTCTGAGCGTAAGGGAACTGTTTGTATTCATTCAAATGGACTGGTATTGTCTACACAACAGAACTCTCCAAATATGAGTATTTTTTGTGCAGAATGTTAAATTATTTTCTTGACACGCATTCGATCATGACTGATTACAAAGTTATGTGTGTTTTCACATCCATTCGAGTTTCTGGATAAGATGCTGTTTGGAGTCATCGTTATTCAAATGGATTCATATAGTTGATACATAAATACACAGCCCATAAGATGTTTTCAATCATTTCATGGAATGATAACAATGTCTCTTGACATAACAAAGTTTGTTTTGCCCCTGGTAACAATCTTGGCGTGCCCCCCCCCCCCCCCCCCCGGGCCCCCCCCCCCCCAAACCTAACCCCGGAAAAAAAAACGTGCCCACCCCTGTTTTAAACGGTCCCTTGTGTTCGTTCCAGCTGAAAACCTGAGCACCGCTCAGTCAGGATCCAGCTTGTCTCTGGCTTCTGCCGCCACCAACGAGGCCGACAGCGTGAACTCCGGAGGAGCGGGCTCACAGCGGTAAGACCCCTCTGCTCACTCAGCCTCTTTTTATGACATATTTCCCAATGTATTAAAAAAACCTTCTAATATTTGTGAAACAAATTCCTCTCCTCACTCCAGCTGTGACTCGGTGGAGTCGTTTCCAGGAAGTCGTAACAACAGTCGAACTGCGGAACGAGACTGGGACAACGGCTCCACGGCCTCTTCCATCACCTCCATGGCTGAATATACTGGTCATTGCGCCGATCGCCTCGTTCTCTGTCGTCTGATTGATGATGATGATGATGTCTGTTTGTCGATAGTCGGACCGATGTATTCACGTGTTTTGCCGATGTCGTTCCTCCTCCAGGTCCCAAGCTGTTTAAGGAACCCAGCGCCAAGTCCAACAAGCCCATCATCCACAATGCAATCTCTCACTGCTGCATGGCCGGCAAAGTCAACGAGCCCCAGAAGAACCAGATCCTGGAGGTACGTTGTCCCAGTCATGTTTATGTTTATTTGACTTTACGTGGTCTGGTTTTACATCATGGTCTTCTAAAGTCAATATCTTATGGAAAATAAAAGTATCTTAACAAACGTGCGGTTTTTAGAGCTTAATAAAAATGTGTTGTTGGGTTAATTGGCAGTGAAAAATACATTCACGATAGATTTTTTTAGAAATCAACTTTTACGGGCTGGTTCCTCAAGAACATGGGTAGTTATATGAAATTGTGTACATTTTAAAATTGTGTTTGTTTCTTGTTCATCTGTGGACGTATATGTACATTTGTTGTTCTGGGATGTTTAGCACAAACCTATTTTAAAGATAATTAAATCACATTTTATTCATACTTTCAATAGCTCAATGGAGAAAAGGGAGCATACTATTTATTTTGTCTCGCTCTTCGATGCTGGAAACAGTTCCAATATTATTCACAAGAGTATAAAATGGAAATAAAAGTTAATTAAAATAATTAAAATGTTATAAAAAATACAGATAATTGTAATAAAAAAAATAGTTGATAGTATAGAAATAAAGTGCATATAGCTCAACATTTGCTCCTTTTCCTCGAAATGTTTTATGAAGGTATCACAAAATGATGTCACGCCATTATCGGAATATGCTCGCATACGATCGTGCATCCCATAACCCTCCACTGTCCCCCCCCCCCCCCCCCCCCCCCCCCCCCCCCCCCACGGCTCCCTCGCCAGGAGTTGGAGAAGTGCGAGTCCAACCACCTGATGATCCTGTTCCGCGACGGCGGCTGTCAGTTCCGGGCGCTCTACTCCTACTTCCCCGACACGGAGGAGATCCAGAAGCTGACGGGCACCGGACCCAAGAGCATCGGCAAGAAGATGATCGACAAGCTGTACAAGTACAGCTCCGACCGCAAGCAGTTCACCGTCATCCCTGCCAAGACTGTGTCGGTGAGCGTGGACGCGCTGACCATCCACAACCACCTGTGGCAGGTCAAGCGAGGCACCGTGCCAAAGAAGAAATAGCAGGAGGCTGGAATCCTTCAAATTCCTCCGTCGTCGTCGTCGTCGTCATCGTCATGGTCGCTTCCCTCGTCTCGCTTGTGTCCCGGGCAGAACCGCATCGAACCGCTCGCAGCCCAAGCTCTCGCCGCCACGCCGCTCGGTCCCCTGCCCGGGGGGGGGGGGGGGGGGGCTCCAGTCCAAGCCTACACTCTCCGTGGTGCGGGGGTGACACTGCAGAACACTGCGTCTGCTGCTCACAACAATCCATTGCTGCAAACCACCTCCACCTCGGCTCGGCCTGGGGACTAATCAGCGAAGTGCATTTCTCTCTGGCTGCCGCTCCGACTCCATCCAGCTCCAAACCTGCCCCATGATTTATAAATGACACGTGTCTCTTTGTGTGTGTGTGTGTGTGGAGGGGGGGGCATGTCCATTTTTAGCTTTTACAGCATCGTGCAGCGCGGAGGAACCAGGGTCAGAGCAGACAGAGCCCCTGAACACTGAGCGCTGAATAATGGAGACCCTGACTGCTGGGGGACAGGACGGAGAGGGATCAGTGCTAATAATTATGAGCTGGGTCGTTTCCATGGGGACTAGAGGAGTTTATTGTATCATTTAACAAAGATACACAAGATGTACACATCTGATTTTTCATTTCCAATATTTTTGCAATTTGGTGCAGAACTGGATTGAGTGAGTTCACAAGTCTTATGATGCTTTTTCAGTGTTTCCTGTCCTTCAGCGGGTCGTATGGGTGACGTCTGCTGACAGCTTTGACCATCACCCTACTTCCTGTTTGAGTCTGATATGACACTTCCTACTTCCTACTACAGGTGGGAGCAGTTAACCAATCACAAGAGACCGAGCCAGCCGGCCAATCAGAGCACTCAGGGCTTTTCAGTGGGGGAGGGGCAGCGGCTCTGCAGAGGGAGATTCGGGGTGTGAACAGGAGCTGGAGGGGTGGGCATGTAGAGTGGACATGTATGAGACAGTGTGAGGAAACAACAGCACTGTCAGCACTTTCCAGGAGCGACACCAATAATATTGTATGACCCCAATCTACACACAAGGACTTGAGCCGAAACGTTTTTTTAGCAGAATTCTATAAAAAAGTAGAATTCCATGAAAACAATGGAACTTGGCAGCAAGTCAGAGCCCAGCCAACTTTTCTACACATGCACCAGTTCCCTTGGAAACTTTGTGGATCTTTATGAAAACAATCAAACATATTTAGCGACGCACCCGCTCCAACTGTGTTACTTTACTGCAGCTTGATTGAATTTGAGTGCACTATTTACGTCTCCTCTGAGAGGTGGTGTAGAATCGTGTGTGACTGCCAACAACTAGAGCTAGAGCAACGAGAAACATTTTCTCACCATGCAGCTTCACAAGAAAACTATCCTCCCCAAAATACCAGGCACATCACACCTACACTCCTCCTCCATGTCGGCGTCGACATGTAAATGAAAAACCTCATTAGGAGCGCGGGTGCCAGCGGAGCCCATGTTCCTCTCCACATCTGCCGACACATGCAGCAAATATCCAGCAGCTTTCTTTAAACTCTTCTGTTCTCAGATTAAACTCAGTGTTTGAGTAGCTGTGAAAACGCTCCTGTGGGGTTTGTTGGTGGTTATGTAACACCAGCTTTATTTTTTATTTTTTGACTGTCTAACCTCTTTTGGGTTTGTTTTTTGGTTCACATGCACTGAAAAGAGAGTGTTGTTAACGGTAAGAATGATAATGGTAAAAGAGCTTGGTTACCTGATCGGCAGGCGATGTCCACGTCTTTCTCAAAGTCCGTCTGTGCGTAAGAAGAAATTTGAATGATCAAAAACCTTTTCACAGTGTGTGTATACAACCAGAGCTGCAACATCAGGATCGATTTCATATTTTCATCCTTATTTTCCAGCTCTTTATAAAAATGCAAAGCAGCCATTTTTCCATCACTGGGCTTCCTGACAATCTATCAACAAAACATCAATATGGGGGGAAGCAGCAGCAGCAGCAGCAGCAGCAGCAGCTGGGAAATGTTTTGTGCTTATTGCTAATGACTGGACTAGAACAAGGGGAGGGGGGGTGGGGGGTGCGTTGAGACATCAGTCTGTTATCATGAAAACTATTTCACTCCGAGGGGCATTAGAATACTAATCGCAGATCATTGCCGTGATGTGCCGGTGGCGTCGTCATGCTCCATGAAGAGACTGGTGTCCCATTTCAAAGGTCATGCATTGTGGGAAAGGGGAGTGGGGTGGGAGGGAGTGTGGGGGGCGGTGATATTGCTCCGCTATTACCCCGAGAGAGGAAATGAGAAGGACGGACAAACATGGATGCCGAGTTCAATCACAGAGGAACAAAGGGCTCGGGCTCCAGGGCCTTGTTACCAAAAACCAAAGGGAACTGAACGGTGTTTATCGCAAAGCCCAGTGATCACAGCTGTGCAGAAGCAGCGTGTGCAAGTGACGGTGGGGGGGGGGGCTTAATTCGCTTCGCCTCACCCTTCCCTTTACAGCATGTAGGAGAACCAGTGGTTCTACTGGTCCACTTGTCAATAGGAACTGGACAGAGGACGTTTGCCGCATCTGATGTGTGGACACATGCAGCCGCAAGAAGCGGCGGGGGGAGGGGAGGGGGGGGGGGGGGGGCTTAATTCGCTTCGCCTCACCCTTCCCTTTACAGCATGTAGGAGAACCAGTGGTTCCACTGGTCCACTTGTCAATAGGAACTGGACAGAGGACGTTTGCCGCATCTGATGTGTGGACACATGCAGCCGCAGAAGTACCTCCGACTTAAAGATGCATATAAATCAACTGCAACATTCGTTTCAGGTCCATCAACTCTTCCCCCCTCATTAGTATCATTAGGTAAAGGAAATTAATGTCCGTATTAGTGCAGATTGTAACGAATGGGCATCCGAGAGATGGGACAAGGGGAAAATGCCAATGCACCTGCTCTATGGGCCACGCATCACAGTCTGATCCCTCTGTGCTTTATGAGCCAATGAGCAGCTTTCATGGGACAGAC
This sequence comes from Chascanopsetta lugubris, assembly GCA_016785325.1. Lineage (NCBI taxonomy): Eukaryota > Metazoa > Chordata > Actinopteri > Pleuronectiformes > Bothidae > Chascanopsetta > Chascanopsetta lugubris. The sequence continues at coordinate 27,959 of JAFBJT010091166.1, read as the reverse complement.
ACTCCTAATACAAGCATGTATCCAGCTCTTTGAATAATTACACTCGCACCATGTTTATTTTGTCCGAATGTAAAAAAAACATGGCGGTGCAAGAGCGAAGCTGCTCCCGACGTAAAGATAAAGTCCTTATTCCAGGATGATGGAAACACCACACTTTCACACCAGAGGGTCTGATAGAAAACAGGGCGTCACTGTGCATACCATAATCTGAGCGTGTCCATTAGGGAAGGTTCCTGTTGCGTCCCCACTCATCGGGTCCTGGCAGTTTCTCAGCCGACACCTGAAAGCATCTTGGACCTGAAGAGACACGGGGGGGGGGGGGGCAGATTGATCCGGATCAGAAATTTGAAAGCATCTTGGACCTGAAGAGACACGGGGGGGGGGGGGTCAGATTGATCCGGATCAGAAATTTCATCTTGTGCACGATACAGTATCTGAGAAGATGCAGGGTAAGCGCTGCTCTGCAATAACATCATGGGCTGTATCATGATATCTGAAACCAAACACCCGAGGTGACTGGAAGCCCTCCCGTACCTCTCTCCGCAGGACACAGTGCACCATGACGATGACGAAGCCCTGCAGCGAGTCGAAGACGGCGAAGAGGATCTGAAAGAGGATGGAGCGCTTGTCCGTCATGGCGAGCACCGCCGACATCCAGGTCAGCGCCAGCAGAGGTAGGACCACGCAGGAGCTCCACAGAGACGCCCTGCAAGGCGGGGTGGGGGGGGGGGGATAATGGTGACATCTGGACCTCCATAGCAACAGAGAGGCTGTAATGTGCATGCGGGTGCTGAGGTGCTAAATGTACTTCCAAAGGAAGCGGCGCGGATCTAAGTGGAACATGGGTTTTTACGCCGCAGTGGCTTAAAATGGTGGAAGTGGACATGCTGTACATGCACAGGCTCCCTGTAGCATCATGGTATTGATTCACACACACACACACACACACACACGCAGTGACAGGCACTTACATTGCATTGCTGGCTGTAGTTGCTGATAAAGCAGTTGTTGATACAACACCACATTTGGCACACTTGAGAGTTAATCCTGTATGCGGCTCACTCATCTGTCTGTGGGACACAGAGACAACAAGACACATGACACACAGCGCTCACGGGCCGTTCCCCCGACGTGACGCCCCCCCACCCCGCCCCCCGTCATATTAGCAACAAGCAGAGACCGCCAACATGTGGGCGGAGTGATGACTCTCATCTTGGACTGAATCTGCCAGAGAAAATACAGAGCCGTGTCGCTCCCGAGAGGGATCTGACCCCTTTATGTTTATATCTCTTAATTTCTGGGGGTTTTTTTAAGCGGCGACGAGAAGCAGGTCTGAATCTCCATGTGTGCAACACACCGTTAACAATCGCAGGCATGTGTGTATTTTTGCAAGAAGAGGCAAAAAAAGGGTATACTAACAAGGACGTGCTGTCATACCCTGCTCGGTGCTTCAGCTTCTTGTCCAGAATGCCGTCTCTGGACACCAGTTTGTTAAACACCAGGATGCCGATCACCATGTTGACCTGTGGGAGCAAGATTAACGCCTCGATAAATCAACGGCAACAAGATCATTCCAAAATCAATGCGGGATATTTCTCGCTGCTCGGGCAGGCCGTGATTTATGTCTCAGTCCCTCGGTTCGCGGCTCTCTCTTTTGACTCAGATCCCTCCGCCTGGTGCTGAGCTTCGACCTCCAGCTTCTATTGTTTACTCATCTCTCGACATTTCAGCCGGAGGACGAGCCGAGCTCAGCCCGGCCCGGGTCGGCTCGGCTCGGCCCGACTCGGCTCAGCAGCTGAGGAGGAAAGAGCTCCTCACTCCTCAAAGGCACCTTCTCCTATTATTAGCCCTGCGCGCCGCTCATGTGGAAGCTGAGGGAGATTCTCTGAGACACCAGGTTCTGTTCACGTCCCTCCGCTTCATTCACTATTTATACAAATACATTTTTGTCTAACACGCTTTCCTACTGCGAGACAAGATTGAGATGCCACAGTGTCTCACTGATTAAGAATTTACAGAATTTATTGCATTATTTGTTCATTGGATTTTCAAAGGTCCAGTGCGTGAGATTTAAGTGAAATTATTTTCAAATGAAATACAGACTAATCATAGTGATGTTTTTATGAGTGTAATATACCAGTTGTTCGTATTTGTTTAAACCATGGACTGAGGTCCTCTCCAGAGAGGCTGCCATGTTGCATTACCATGTTTTTACAGTAGCCCAGAATGGACAAACTCAACACATTTACAATTAGATGAAAGCTACCATAGATTTCTGCTGATCCGACACAAAGTATCTTTGGCCAAGAACTTTAAACACGTCCCCAACACAGTTAAGAACAACAGCCTTGTGTGTGATTCTCTCTGTGCCGCCATGTGAAGCAAAATGATCAGAAAGATTCCTCAGTATTAGATTTAGTATAAATGTGATATGTAAATAATTCATAACCTCACAGCTTGAAAGCAGAGCCTGATGGGACACGCTCATTATTTTTACTCTGCAACCAAAGTGTGTTCTTCTAGTCGCTACACAGTGTTTTATCACAATGCAGCTGTTTCACATTGATACTCATTATATAATTTGAAAACAAGCATCAAACGGACAAATGATCATTAACAACCCCAATATACATATATATACATATATATATATATATTTATATATATATATATATATATATATGTTTTGATATATTTATTAAAAACC